>PVKA01007901.1:0-75592 GCA_004027165.1 Ctenomys sociabilis | reverse complement strand
TTTTTTTTCCTTTCATTTTAT
This sequence comes from Ctenomys sociabilis, assembly GCA_004027165.1. Classification (NCBI taxonomy): domain Eukaryota; kingdom Metazoa; phylum Chordata; class Mammalia; order Rodentia; family Ctenomyidae; genus Ctenomys; species Ctenomys sociabilis. Next base: position 75,571 of record PVKA01007901.1, on the reverse strand, counting down.
TGAAGTACAAATGTCACTCAGACAGTTTCAAGACACCTTAACAATACAGATTCGATAAATTAATACAATGCAAACTGTTTTCATAACGTTTTGGTATTGTACAAGGTGCATACATGATATTATATTTACAGATATTATTTTAGCAGATATCTCTTATCAGTGAATTAAGAGTGTAGCTGCTTACTTATTTTTTATACCTGAATTATATAAAAAATTCAATAATTATTTTCCTGGTGGATGACCGTAGTACTAGAAGCCGACATAATATCCTGTCCAACCACCATTAGTGCAGATCTTGCCTCTCATAGAATTATGTAGAAGCACGGCGTTATCTATCCCAACTGTACTGTCCATACACACACATCATGCATTGTAATTGAGGATGTACAGGTTTTGTTCCAGTTTGAAGTAATTTACTAGGTGTTTTTGGTTTTTTGCATTTCATCTATTTATATGGTTCATAGTTCCACAAATAATTACTGCTTGGGTTGAGATTAGTTAAATAAATAAATGTGAGTCGTTCTAGTTTTTCATTTACAGTTTAAATTGTTTTAGGTTACTGAGAAATGTAGCTCCACAATGTATAGTTCCTTTTTTTTTGTGGAAGTAGATTTAGCAGATTGTTTTTTCCTTTTTAATCATGGGAAAAGGATTTCTCTCAGGAAATTGTGTGACTCCAATTGATGACTGATCTCAACTGAGGCTGTCGGGTGAGGGCAAGATGAGCCTGTTATTTTTACCATCAGACAGAGTCAAAATTGGATCTCTCCGAGCCTTTGATCCCCCTGAAGATTAGACTGTGATCCAGAAAGCTGCAGCTTTCAAGGCTTGCATGAGGCCAGTCTTTTTCTGATCTCCTTAGAACATTGCAGCTTACAAAGTGGTTCATGCTGTCTACTTGCTTCTTTGTGAAATTCAGATTATGGATACCAGACATATCATGCTTAATGAGTGGCAGTTGTTGCCAGAGGCCCGGGTGTTGGCTGTTGCTCCCTGAGTAGGCATTTGCTATCAACATCTCTACACAAATATCAGCGACAGTTGATAGCAGTGCACCAGGAGGACACTAACCGTTGTGAGTCCTGTGATTGTGCATCTCAGGGCGTGCAGGTTATCCATGATGATTTCTCCAGCCAAAGGAGAGAAGTCTTTCGATTTGCTCCATTCCACTAGAAGGATGGGGCCAAGGGGAAAAGAGAATAAAATTCAGTCATATGTGAAGAAGCACCATAGAAACTCTAGCATCTTCTCAGAAATGTTTGTAAGCTTCTTATACCAGCTCATTTAATTATCCTTCTTGGGATGTGAAGTCAGTTTCTAAATTCACCATTATTTTTAAAAAGAGGAGCCAAAAAAGTAATGATTCAGTAGTTATTAATACATCTTAGGGGTTTTTTGAACCTTGATGGATATATTATGGCACATATACATCTTCAATGTTCTTAATGTGAGATATAATGTATATTAAATGTAGTCACATTGCTTGATAGCATGGACATTTATGAGAATTTGCATCTTTGGGCAGTGTTATTCTTTTGTGAGCATCACAAGAGTGTACTTATACAAGTTAAGCTAGCTATAATGTCACTTAACGATATTCATTCCACCCTTGACAAAAATGACCTTCTAAGGCCTATAATGCTACAGAGTACTACACACCTGGCCATTCCTATATAAAAACACATTATATGTGTATGTGTTCACACTTAGGGATGGTTAGATTCATTCTAAAGTACATATAGTAACAGTTCACTGTATGTGTATGGAAGAAAAATCATGGAGGGCACCTGGAACTAAGGGTACCTTAGAACTACCTTCTGTTCACTCTCCAGTTCTGGTTTCTATTTCATCATTTGACTGAAGCTTCTCTTTCATGGTTTCAGTGACATACTCATCCCGCATAAAGAAGGCTGTACATCATCTGACACCCCTTTCTTGTGCAAGCACTCTTCCTTTCATGTCTCATACACTAACTCTTTCTTATCTTTGCTTCCCCTCCCTGAAATCTTCTAAGCTTTATCATTGGCTGTTTTTTTTTTCCTGCCTTAAGATGTGGGCTTTGTGGGTGACCTGTACAAGGCTCCTCTGTCCTGACATTCCCAAGGTGGGTACTCATGTGTGGTTAAGTCATCCAAGTTCTAATTCCCTGTTTTACTGTGGGATCATGTATTTTCATAATATTTTCCATTGGTTGTAAAACTATGGATAGGCAAGACGTATGGTACATCATGGGTACAACATGTCTGAACTAACTGCTTACACACTGCAGGATTTAAGTCACACTGTAATGAAGCAGGAGCTTAAGAAGCTGAAGTCACACAGAAAACCAGGCCTCTGTTTTCTAAACTTCAAAAGAAACTAGAGGTTAGAAGATTTAAGGTACACCCTGTATAACATAATCCTAATGGAAAACCTAACCAAAGCATCTCCAAATGCTGCTGGTCCTTGAGTCCTTCATTCCCCTGCTTTAGAGCTTGTTGTCCCTGATTTCTCTGCTCCTCCATGGGTCCCTGGGGATCTGGCTTGCTTCCCTGCCTCTGCTGAACTTTCTCTTGCTAGTGACTCAGCACCAGTGTCTTTTTTTGGACATCCTGCCACCTTGGGCCTCTCTGGTTTTTGTAGTCTTCTTGGCTTCTGTCTTGGTTGACTCTTTTACTTTTCCTGCTTTTCAGCTACCTCTTTCTAGGCTCTTTCTGATTTCTTTTCTTCTCCTTTCCCTTTGATGTGATGTTCGCTGGGGGGTTGTTTTCTGGCTCTTTTATTTACTCTATGCACTTTGTCCCTTGTGTTGAGCTTATCTTTTATGGCTTCAACTAATGAGTCTTACAGCTAGCTCTAGCCTCTCTTTTGAGTTCTGCTACCTCCTGTAAATCTCTGTTTCTCACTCAATTTGAATGTTCCTTAAATGCCTTTTTTTTGCCAAGAGTGTTTTCTTAGTCTTAGCTTTTTGCACTTTTATCACCCGACTTCAAAATCTCACAGTATCTTTGCCTCTTCTTTCCCTAGTTCCAGTAGTTTCCACTTCCAAAATGTCTTTTGTTCTCCTTTTTGTCTCCCTCTGTGATACTCCAGAAGAGGCCTTTATAATCATAGGCATCAGCTTTGCAATAGCTTCCTAATTGATTTTTTTTCTGTTTGTCTCCTTGTCCTTATAATCCTCTTACTACAGCCTGAATTACAGTTTAAAAATACAGATTGAATTATTTTATTCTCCACCTAGTATCTTTTTACAGTGTCTAGTTGCTTTGAGAATAAAATGAAGTTTTAATGAAGCTTTTAGAAGAGTCTAATTTCTGGTTCCCAAATTATGCTATGACCATCATCTCCAGCCATTTGCCAGAAGAAAGTCTTCTGTTGGTCCCTGTTACCTGATAATTATTATCTTTTTAACATCTCTGGTTCTGTGTCTTCAGCTTATCTTCCAATCTTTGCTTAGTGATCTCTAGTAATACTTTAATATTTACCAGAGTCAACTCTAAATTCCAGAATAATAATTCATTAAATACACCCAGTTTTGTTCACTCATAGTCCTTTGTTCATGTAAAAGTAAGATTTATCGCATTGTCATATGTTTCATGGTATGTCTCTTTTTCTTTTGTTAGATTGTGAGAAACTTGAGAATTGGAGGAATGTCATTCACTATTTCCTCTATGCTACTATACATGTATTTGACTGAATGTATAAGTGTTCGCACATATATGTGTGTGCAAATTACATATATCCTCAGATAAGACATTCTTTTCTCCCAGGACTGTACATGTATTTTAATCCATGGACACACACACACACACACACACACACACACACACACACACACACCCTCGAGGCTATGGTCTTTTTCTTCTGTAGTACTGCATATGTATCTTATTGCATGTGCATGTACAGAATAAACACAAACCCTTTATTCAACATGGTATTTTTTCCCCATGTATATCTTTAAAAGTCTCCTACTTTTGAATGTCTCAGGCATGTTATAATGAAAAGTAATTAAAATCAAATTTTTTTCTTGCATATTTTAGGGAAGGGTCTACAGGGTATTTAGGGTCTCACTACTAGATCGGTCTCATAGTGATCTGCCTGTTTACAGCCACCCAAAAGCTGGGATTGCAGGTATGCACCACCATGCCCCAGTCTGAATTGCTATCTCAGCACCCCCTGTGGGTGGGCCTGGTACAGCAGGCCTGGAGATAGAACTCCTAGCCCCTTGCACCTACTTGCAGGAGCTTTAATCTGCTGAGCTATTTGGCTGGCCCTTAAAATCAAATAATTAAAATTATGTATTACTATTAAATTAGGCCTATATCTTCTTACAAATATACATTCTAAAATATAAATATCAAGTAAGTTTTATATATATATGTATATGTATATGTATATATATATTATGTTTTAAAATGTTTTATTCTGCTTTGAGCTATGAAGTCTCTTAGAGACATTTGTAAGCAGAATAAGATTGCACTTAATTGTAGCTAAAGAAGAGAAAGGAATGACTGAGAGAGTTAGTGAAACAAAAACATGCAGAAGAGTAGCAAATGTGCAAGGACATCGAGGAAGATAAAAGAATACAGGAAAATTCTAGATGCAAAAATGTCCTTGACTGCTATTGAGGCACATGATTGATTGCTGTGGAGAAGGACCAAATAGAAGGTTTAGAGTAAAGAGCTTTTGACTTTAGAACAAGAATTCAATATGAGTTCCTAACTGAAAAGAGGAGTAAAGGATTAATGGGAATAGTATGAGGTGATTTGGTAAGTGATTAACAAGAAGTTGCTCGAAGATACAATGTTTAAAATTTGTTTACAATTGCTAAAGCAGCCATAATTAAGTTTTGTATAAAAACTGTTCTTGTTCTATTGAAATGTTTTACAAGATTGGGCATGGTGGCGCATGCCTGTAATTCCAACTCTTGGGAGGATGTAAACAGACAGATGACTATGAGTCCGATCTAGTAGTGAGACCCTGAACACCCTGTAAAAGAAAAGAAAGAAATGTTTTACAATGCATGTTTTAGGTGGAAAAAGAGGCCCTGATTTCTTAGGAAATGGAAGCAAGAGTTTGTTGAGAGGTATAGGTTTGCTTTGGGACTTAATAGAGAATTTTAAACAGTTAAGTTTAATTAGATATCATAACATATTTTAGTTTCAGAGGGAAAGGGATTAATGAACACAGTACACGGGAGGAAAAAAATTTCTTCTTGTTGGAGCAGCCAGTCTGTTTTGGGTCAATCACCAGTCTTTTCCCAATACGTACTTCCAGGTTGGTGGACTCCTTTGAACAGGAAGCCAGATAGAGATGTAAGTGGCTCATGGGCATTTAAAGAAAGAGGAGCGACCTGGGGTATACGTGTCACTTTGAGAACACCTGCAATTTCTAGGAAAGCAACTTCCCATGTTCCTTCTGGAGAGTTGTTCATTGGTAAAGACTTAATATTAAAGGCCTGGGAAAATAACTTATAAACCTTCTTTAAATCCCTGAAGGGCTGGGGAGGTATGTATGTGAATTTTAAAGCTGCATAAGGCTTGTAATTTTAAGATAAAGATCAGAGAGACTGTTTTTACTTAAGTTTGGTAAATGGAAGCAGGGTTTAATCATGTAATAGCTCTTAGCAGTTAAAAATTAGCAAGAAAGGTAGACATATTCCCTATTTATATTCCTGCAAATTTATATTAATGCTCCTTATAATTTTGCTCTGATGTACTTTATGCCAAATAGCTAAATATTTTCAAGGGAAAGCTTTGTTTTTTTAAATCAACATTTCATTTTAAATCCAAGATTTTTAAAAATATAATAGAATCTTTGCGGAGTGCTATAGTTTGATTATGGGTTGTCTCCTTCGAAACTCACCTTAAATTTTGGTTTTCAATGTAACAGGATTGCAGAGTGGTGGGGTTTTTAAGAGGTGATTAGGCTGTTAAAAGGGATTAATGCCTTTCTCACAGGAGTGGGTTAACTCTCCTGGGACTAGATTAGCTGCCACAGGAGCATATTGTTACACAGCAAGACAGCTCTCTATTTTGTCTTCTGCCTGTTCCTGTTCTCCCTTCTGCTTTTTGTCATAGGTGAAGGCAGCATAAGGCCTTTGTGGCACCATGTACTTGGGCTTGTCAGCCTCCAGAGCTATAAGACAAGTCTCTGTACTTTGTAAATTTCTCAGTTTCAGATATTTAATTATAACTCCAGAAAATGGATTTAGACAAGCGGGAAAGTTCTAGTTTCACACCACCATCATCAGGTGCCAGCTGTGTACAGCGCAGTTTGGAAGCGTAAGAAGAAAAATTATCACCTGTGTGGCTGCCTTGTACCTGGAGTCTGGAACATGATGGCAAATGCCCCAGAATCTGCAACCAAAGCAGCCAGTTTTATGACTTGAAGTGCTGAGGTGCACAATCAGAGAACACCGTCTACAGCTCCCGGGAATCTCAGGCCTTATGGTGCATGCACCGTAGGTGGCCCGTGCCCCCTGCTTCAGCTGGTAACACTTTGAAGTCTCAGGCCAGCTTTCTGAGGGGTAAAGACTGCAAAAGAATATGCATAAAGGCATAGCACTTCTCTTCCTGTTAATTTCTCCTCATTTGATTAAAAAAAAAATCTTCTGTACTATGAAGTTTCTTTCTAAAGTCTTGAATGCCTGCTAGGCCAGAGTTGTTCTGGCCTGTTCACACATGACCAGGTATACACCATATAAGTCTTATTCTTCACCTCATCCACGCTCTCTGCTTTGTCTCATCAGTCTCTCGACCTCAGACCTGTTGTTTTCTTTTAAAATATGTGTAGTGATAGCTAAAAGCTGCCCCTTCCTTCTAATGGGTCTGGTTCCAAGTTTCTTCTTTACTGTAGCTTTCCTGAACTTTCCAAGGGAAGCATCCTTGCCAGTTTTCTCATAGCAATTTTTATATTTCTGATATTGCACTTGTTCATTTTATTGTACTTTTGTTTTTAAAAGCTCTGTTTGTGAGGTCCTTGTGAGCAGAGACCATGTCTGATAAATGCCACTTTTCAAAGCACCTATCTCAGCCCCTAATATGGTGTAGGAGGCTATATCAATCTTGGGTAAGTTCAGTACTTGATTCTTAAATTTAGAATGAGTAAATCTTAAGGTGGAAGAAATCTTATGTTGGTACATAGATAGAAAAATCCTGTATGAATAGAGGGAAAAAAATCAAAAAGAATAGAAGTTTGTTTGTGTTGACATATTGAATAATTCCTGACCTCCACACTCTGGCCTCCTGGACTGTGGTCCATACTACCTCTCACAAGCAAACAAACAATGTATTGCCCATTTCCCATCAGTGCTTCAATGGAGCCAAACAAGCATTCTTTCTGGTTACACTCACTCTGGCACCTCAGCTAATAAATGGAATTTGGCCAGACTACCCAGGCCAGCAGCAGTGCATTATGAAATCTTCCCAAGACCCATCTAAATGTGTAGTTTCAAACCTCTCATGTTTGCTGTAGCATAAGAGGAAGACAAAGGGAGGGAAGGCATACCGGGAAGCTAAGTCAAAGATGAGAAGTCATTTCTGGAGATGAGAAGAGGTGTGTTTCGCTGCAACACAAACCCACTCAGCACTTGTGGGTTTTAAATTGAGAATGGACATGAAGACTCAAACCAAGAATTTTAGCCTGGTAAAATATGATGATGGTGCTGCTTGCATTTTTTATTTTAAATCCCCCTGGTAGTTTCAGGAGCAGCGGCATACATTACTTTCAAACAAGAATCTTTATTGTTTGTGCAGCACACAGTCACCCAGTTAATTAGAAAAACATTTTTTTCCCCAAATTAAATTTCCTTAGAAAATCAATGATTTAAATTAAGGGCAAAAGGCTTTTTTTTTTAAAAAAATTTTTTTGACACTGTCTTCTTGTACCTACTATTTCTAGAAAGTTGAAAGTAAAGTTAGAATTGGAAGGTAATATTCATTTACTTATTATCAATTTCCACCAACCATAAAATAATTCGAGCCTTTCTGCATATGTTCTGTACTCTTACATTTTGCTTATATCCTTATAAGAGCTCTGCTTAGACAAAGTACTGGGCAGAGAAAGGTTCAGGCTGATTTTTCTTTTTTTTGTAATACCTGGGATGGGACTTGGGACAGGCTTCTGCCCCTGAGCTATCTCCCAGACCCAGTGTTCAGGCTTTTGAAATGTATATAAACCACAGGACTATTTCCTCCTTCTTTTCTCCCCCTTTTCCTTCCCTCCCTTTCTCCTTCCAGTTATCCTTCTCCTCCTCTCCCTTTTTTGTGGTAACTGAGGGAGGGCTTTCATACTGACCTACATCCCCAGTCCTTTTTTACTTTTTATTTTGAGATAAGATCTTGCTAAATCACTAAATTGCCCAGGCTGGGCTCGGATTTATAAACCCCCTACCTCCTACCTTAACCTCCCCAAGTGCTGGGATTATGGATGTGCACCACCGTGACTGGTTGCCATTTGCTTCTTAGTTTCTGCCTTAATATTTATTTTATAATGGCTGTTACATAAACTTATCTTTTTTTTGATCTTTTGTTTCTAAATGAAAGGTATTACTTTCATTAGTCTTAGTACTAGCATTTCATGTCTTTCATGATGTTCCTAGAGCTTCACCTTTCATTCACTTCTCTGGACACTTAGCCGAGGTACTTTCAAACAAAATTTTCTTCAGTGTTTCCTGCAGTTTGAGCATGAGAATCAGAATAATCTGCACTGTGGAGATATTGGAATCATAAATAATGCTCAAAGCCCAGGTCACGCAGAGACCATTATTTTCTTTACCTTAGGAAGATCTTTCTGCCTCTGTTTCTGTCTCTTTCACCTCTCTTCCCCATCTCTGTCTCTCTGTGTCTGTGTCTGTCTGTCAGTCTGTCTCTCTCTGTCTGTCTCATCTCTTAACTCCATCTCTATATATTTTTTCCCTTAGTAGATTTATTGGTTGTCTTAGACTATTACACCAAGAATTGGGAAGGTCTCATCTGAGTATAGCGTGCAAAATATACTCATGTCACATCTAAGACCCTGTGTCCTGATAGTGTTGTTTTTAGGGGCCACACACATAGGAAGGGGAGGAAGGCAAAGCTTGCTGTGAATCCACCTTTACATGGGATACATGAAGCTGGAATAGTTCCACATGTTGTTAACATTTCAGAAATTTTGTCAGCTGAGCCATCAAAAGTTAAGTTAGGTAATGTGAAGTTAAATAGACTATAAGAAAAACCCAAACGCACATACTTGACACTCACTGCTTCCTAGTTTACTATTGTTTATGCCTTTGAGGTTACTGACACTATTTTATTGGTGTGCAGAAATAATATATGATGGTATATTACTGCACATTTCTCTTCCATCTTTGTTCAGTGACATCATGTTGGGATTTTGAAATTGACCATGGGAGGAATATTTTTGCCACAGAAATCAGCAGATGCTGTAAGTCACAACTTCACTTGTTATTTGATGGTTGCTTTGACCAAGTATCAGTAAAGAACAGTTTTTAAGCCAAATCTGGACATGTCTTATTTTTGTATCAGTTGGGAGGGATGAATGGTTTTGTTGTTTTTTTTTTAATGTATTTAGGACAGGGTCAACAGGGCCTATAGTGTCTCACTATGTAGCTGACTCATAGTGATCCTCCTGTTTTCAGCCTCCCAAGCACTGGGATTACAGGTGTGGGTCACCATGCCCAGCCTCAATCACTGACTCAGCATGCCCCAGGGGTGGGGCCAGCATAGCACATGGAATTGAATCCCAGCCCCTCTCTGTGCCTAAGCAGGTGCTTTAGTCTACTGAGCCAACTGGCTAACACTGGTACTTTTTAAAAGAACTATTAAAACAACAACATACACATACATACACATAGACACAGAAGAGCATGTAAGAGAGACTTATATGTGGCCTACAAAGGCTAATATATTACTATCTGGACCCTTCTGGGTGAAATTTGATGACCCCTAATCTAGACTTCAGAAAGTAAAGGAGAAAATAATGATGTAGGTTAAAACTAATTTTTTTTTTTGTGATGGTTATATTGTAAATTATGAAAAAAAAAATTGAGAAATTTTTCTTCCAGTATTCAAAAACTACATGTACACACACACACTGTTTTATCCAAGTTAGCCAGTTAAGCATAAATCCCTGGGCAAATGTTATGGGATCGATTGCTCAAGTAGACTCCAGAAAGCGAATGCACACTGAGCAGCAGGGCATAGTGTATGTAAGGTGTGCCTTTCTTAGGCATAATTTAAGTGATGTTCAGATAACAAGCATCATGAACAAGGCACTGAGCACCCTTTAGGCGGCAAGAGGAGGCAGAGGAAGAAATCTGGGGTAGAAAGGTCAGTTGCGGAGCCTTCGCCATCAAAGAAGTCTGACCAGTGGTCAGGCCCTAGATCATGGACAGCAAGGGGTCAGGTTTCCTGCATCTTTCTGCCCAAGTCCAGATCAGCACAAGAACTGCCCCAGGCCCTGGTCTACAATGTGGGTGTTCATGAACTTAACTGACCAGCCAGGCTAACAGAATTAGAAGCTGACAAATGAACACAACTGTTGATTGTATACGCTTGGGAGGACACACCAGGTAGTACTTCCCATAGTATGAAAGAACTCCATATCTAGTCAGTTCTCTCCAGGCTTCATTGTTCATATATTTTACTATGTACAGTAATATTCTATTATGTGTTATTATAATGTTACATATTCACGATTATCTGGTGTTCATGAATGGCAGTTTTAGGATGCAATGGTCTGAAAACAAACCTGTAGTTTAGTACATTAGATAAACATTGTACTTTTTGTCTTTGGAACATAGTTACATCTTTGAGCTGCAGGATACTCAGATAAGGCTTTCAGTTATTTAGGCTATTTTTGCTGTAGTTGTTTTTTTAGAAAAAAACGTGTCATAATTTTTGAGAAAGAAGTGCAAGCTTTTTTAAGGACTGTAATGGCTATAACTGAATGACAGCAGGGGCTCACAGTGAATGACAGAGCCCTGGGGCTGAGCTGTGGGCTCACCATCTCCACTCTACAGAGAAGCAGCAGCATGTCACCTCTTCCTGAGATGAGAGCTCTTCCCAGGAGGCAGCTTCTCAGGAGCCTGGAATTATCACATTGTTTGTTTTTAGCAGAGTACTGCCATTGCTGCCTGCAGGGAGTGTGCTCTAGCAAGTTATTTTATATTGCTCAAGGGCAAAGAAGCAGAGACAGCACAGGATAGCTGTCTGACTTATGCATTCAAGACCTGTGGCCAGTTCACAGCTTCCTGAATCCTGTTGACCACTCATGGAAATAAAATAACTATCCACAGGGGAAAAAGCAAATGTATCCTAACTGTCCTGTCAGATGATCATCTTTCACCTGGAGTGATTACTCTGGCTTTTTTTCCACTCTATCCAATAAAAGATTCGTTTTTTCCCTCTTATAACCCTTTAAGCAACTACTCATACTCGCGAGAACAGAATCCATGCCATGAAGATCTTTGGGCATTTATCCCATTTTTCCTTGTAAAGTGTAGGGTCTGGGCTCAGATCAACTGAGTCTGACTTATGTGTGAACTTTGGTGTGCATACATATGTACAATTTTTCTTGTCCCATCTTTGTGCTGCCTGGGCAGTATGTTTTTGTAGCTCCTCTATTACTACTATTGTGTGCTCTTTGACTTGCATTTCTTTATGTTTGCTGCTTTCTGAACCCTGATGCCTGTTGTAACCATTGTTCTCCATTGTTCTTAAGCTTTTGACTTACTTTTCAGGTTATATGAATAGGAGGAAGGTGAGGGCCCACTAACTTTACTTAGGTAACATTCTCTATAGGTTCATCCAGGTTGTGGCAAATGCTGACACTGTATTATTGCTCACCTAGGTTGCAGGGCTTTAGGGAGAAAATGACACAGCTCCTGGCCTCAAGGAGCTTACGATTTAGTAGTATGGCTCATTTTCACAGAAGACAGAGGAAATGTAGAGCGATCAGATCCATCTTAGACCAAAGTTCTCTCCGCATTATGATGCTTGTCTCACTTCCTCTTGTAGACAACCTACTCAAACAAAAGGCTGAGCCTCTTTCAATTTGAGATGATCCTCTCTGATCTGCTAGAGTACTTTTATCATCATTCTTTGTGGCACCAATACTCTCTACCTAACACTATAATGATATTTGCTGTGTATTTTCAACTCAAGTTGTCAATATTGTTCAAATGGGTGACCATGTAAGTTTTGAACTCCATTGCTATCACCACCCTTGCCTCAGCCACCATCATTTAACATTCATATTTCTTTGTCTTATAATGACGTTACAGCTATCTAGCCTTTGCCTCTATGCATTTGCCCACCAGTCTACTGAAGCCAGAGTGACCTTCTCAAAGCATACATCGTATTATACCTCCCCACATGGAAACCTTGTTATGGTCACCAGATGAACTTAGAATAAGATTCATTTTCTTAACATAGTCTATACCACGAGCCAGCAAATTGAGATACCAACTCTAGCCTACTGCCTACTTTTGTGAAGCCTGTAAGCTAAGAATGATTTTACACTGAAAACAAAATCAAACCATTTCAAAATATATAAAAATTATATGACATTTAAGTTTCAATGTACATAAATAAAATTTTATTAGAATACAACTCAGCTCACTTGTTTATGTACTGTCTCAATGGAAGGGTTGCAGTAGGGACCATATGGCCAGGAAAGATGAAATATTTGCTGTCTGACCCTTAACAGAAAAGTTTGCCAATGCTGAGACTTAGAATTCATAGTCTGACTCTTACCTGCTTTAGCATACCCCCTTCCTTCCATTTTGTCCCATCTTGTTTCATCTGAATTTTCTTCTCAAATTTACTAAACTCTGTCACAGTATGTTATGTTACTGGTAGCATTTCTCACTATCTAAAATTATCTTGAGAGTTTCTCAGATAATGTGTATTCCATTGGTTCTTCTATTTTCTTTATCCACTCTGTTCCTAGGGCCTGAAAGAGGTAGTGCATGTTGTAGAATTTTCAAAAATGTATACAAAATTAAGTGTTCATCTTCTCTGAAAGTTCTTCAAGTCGTACTGCCTCTCTTTTATATCTCAACATTTCAAAAATTGCTGTTGAATCAACAAAATGCTAGTCACTTTTATATCACCTTGGGACAAAATGGAAAAAAAAAATCCATTGCTATCTGGACCCCAAGAAAAAAATGTACACTGCATCTTTTCTGATCTCTGCTTCAGAGATCATATTTCTTTTTTGTTTTTATTTTTGGGGTAAGGTCTCACTATGTAGTTCAGGCCAGCTTTGAACTCATTTATGTAGTCCGGGGTGGCTTCAAACTCATAGTGATCTGCCTGCCCCAGCCTCCAGGGTGCTGGTATTACAGGCATGTGCCACATGCCTGGCTGAGAGCATATTTTAAGGAGAGGTCCGGGCCATGAGGATATCAAGGATCTCTCTGAGGAGTATTTCTAGTAGATGCCTTTAGGCCAGGCTTTTGTGACAATAAGAAGGAATATCAGTAAAGGGTGAGATCAGCAGTGTTTCCTAAGAAAATTGCTCCAGTTACTTCTTAAAGAGATATGTTACTTGTTAAAGCACAATATACACATATCACAACAATGAAAGGCAAGAAGAAAATCCTCAATAATATCTAATAATGGTTTATAGGAAATTAACACTTACTGATCTCTGGATAATGCTGGGAAGCAGTCTATTTATACTGAAAATTGTTCTCATAAACATTTTGATTAATTCTCTTAACAGTATTTTCCTCAGCTAACTGATGAGGAATTGGAGAATCAGCTTGTAAATAACTAGCTTGAGTTCACAATGCTCATGGATACAGATTTCAATTTGAACCCCTCTCTGTCTTGTCATCCTCCCAAGTCTGTGTGGGGAGAAAGTGATAAATGATGAACAGTCTACCCTGAGATCGTTTTGGCTAGAGACAGCTCCAGCCATGAACAGCTTACAGAAAGTATTTGCAGTCCTGGACTTCTGCTCTGTGAACCTTAGGCTGGGACTACTTGTTGGCGCCTCTGTCCCTTTCCCCCAAAGGCCATGGCTGTTCCCAACACTGTGATTTCCTTGTTATAGCTTTAAGAGTGAGAGTGGTGACCACCTAGCCGAATAAGGGATTGTACTGATGCCGGGCACTGTGAGTTTCATGAAGGTGTTCTATATTTTCGTGACAGCTACATGTGGAGATGGTGGCCAAGATAAGTACTGATTTAAAAAAATAAATAGCAATGTAAACAGTCACAGAAGACTCGTGGAAATTGCTGGCCCATAATTTGAGCCTGGTTCATGTTATGTAACCTAACAAATGCCAACTCTTCCATCACTACTGCCCTCCAGCAGCCTGCTCTGAGCGCTCCCCATACTAACTGGGGCTCACCTCTCTTTTTCCACCTGTCTCTCTCTCCTCCGGCCAGAAGCATGTAGGCAGAGGCGAGTGACAATATGGGAAAAGTCAACTTTGGAGTAGGAGCAGTTTACCAAGGATCTAAAGGAATTTGAGGGAGAATATAAAAGTAAATAAAGAACCAGACCACCTTGGGAGCAGCCTGCCACTGTCTTTGGCTTTCAGGATCTCGATAAGTGGAATGCGTTATCTGGGGCTCTTTTCTTCTCTGTTTGCTTTCACATTCTCCTGTAAATTACTCAACAAGGTGCCTTTTTGATCCTGAAAATCCAATCTTTAGGTTTTCCCATCAAGGCAAGAAGATGCCTTCCACAGCATCTCAGGGAGACAAAAAGCCTTGTTTTCTGTTTTCAGGCTCAGTCCGGTTTGTGTGTGGATTATCTATCATACTGCAAGGATGATGTTGAAACACTAATCTTACTATGTTCACAAGGGGTTTCTTTCCTTGGGGGTGTCAGAATGGCTTTAGGGGATCGAAAAATCTTTCATATTACAAGCAACGTATATGTATTTATTTTTGAATCTCTTTGTATCTCTTTAAATATCACTGTGCACAACATGTGTCCTGACAGGAATTACTTGAAGGGCCTCATTACTCCCTTGGGGTAGTGCTGAGATTGTCTCCATTACACTTGTTGCCTTTGCTTTCTTCATTTCTACTTATATGTGATGTCTCCTAAATCCCCAACATTCACAGCACAAATTTGAGTGAATAATGCATAATAGTATTATATGATAAATGTTATAAACATAGAATATTGAGTATTATACTGAATATTATATATTGAACAGATTGGCCCATATATGGCTTTTATCTTGGGCTGTGAAAGCCGCTAGGACATAGTAGATGCCCACTAAAGTTGTCTTGAATGAATACTATAGTGCATTAAGAAATCTTTTTCAGGTTTACAGATGAAAAAGAAAAACAAGCTCTGTATTTTTCACAAATTCAAAAGAGATCACCAGTGTGGGGAGAGGGAAGAAAGGTATTCCTTGAAGTGTCTTTTATTGGGCTAGGGAGATAGCTTCATGGTCTAAGTGGCTGGGTGCACAGTGCTGGCCACTGAAACCCTGCATGGTGGAGCACACCTGTAATCCTAGAGCTGGGGAGGCTGAGATGACAGGAGGATCAGTACAAGTCCGAGTTGCATAGTAAGACTCTGTACCAAATAAATAAATAAATAAATAAATAAATAAATAAATAAATATTAAGAAAAGTCTTTTATCTATTCTAAGATGACCCAGGTGGAACAGGAAAGTGACTAATAGTAATTAAATCTTGGAAGTAGGGTTCTTGATCTATAGATAGAAAGAACTATGTGGCTTAATTGGAAATGCATATAATAGATTTTATTTTATTTATTTATTTATTTTTGAGGTACTAGGAATTGAACTCAGGACCCTGCACTTGCCAGGACTCTGCACTTGCCAGGCAAGTGCTTATTCTCCTGAGCTATCTCCCTGGGCCCTAGATTTTAAATAAAGATAATTGAGTTTATAGAATTTTGTATCAATCTAATACCAGTTCCAAACTAATTGCTGGCATATCTGGGATAAGAAATCAAATCCCACTTGAAATCTAGTGCTGACTGGCTGATTTATGTGATATCCCTTTAGGACCCTCACAGTGGGAAGTGCTGGGGATTTAAATATGAATAAAGCTTGCTTCTTGCCTTCAAGACAGTTGTGGTCCACTGGAGGAGATAAATGAATCAATGCAAGATTAAAGTACAAAGTGATGAGTGCTATGAAAGAAGGACACTGTGGTGACTGGGGCTCTTAACAGTGAGCAAATGTGGTTAGGGACTTCTAGGCAGATTGGCTCCTAGCAGAGACCTGAAAGATACACAGATTTTTCAAGCAAAGAGACTGGTAAATGTTTTCAAGGCAGAGGTTGCTGTGTACAAAGGCACAGGATTGTGGAGTGCGCAGGAAGTTCTGAGGTAATTGTGGAAAACAGAAGAAGATGTGAAGTGAGGTGGGAGTATGACTCTAACCAGAAATGAAATAGGGCAGCAGATACAAACCCAGTGTCCTGTTAGGATAGATCAGCAAATGTGGAAGGTATTTTGGAGGGACTGAAAAACTGGACCTTCATAGGAACATGTTTCTATTTTAGGAAGATCCCTTTTGTTGCTTGTGGGAGAAATATTAGAGAGAGGCAAGGCTGTACATTTAGGAAAGGTCAGAAAGACACTAGTACTGCGACCCAGGCACAGCATGGGAAGAGCTCAGGTCAGCATCATCTGCACCTCTGTGTGAAAGAGGACTTCCTCTTTCACTCTCACATCAGCCTTTTCTACTCCTTAAGTCATCTGGGCACCAAGTTTTCAAGTAAACACAAATATTTGGTACTGCAAACTCTCACAGGCATCTGGTGAATCCCAAAGATCAAGAACTTTTTCTTTTAGATCAAGTACTTAATTTTTTTTATACTGAGAGCTATTAGCAACACTCTGTGCTTACAAATTTCTAAGTCAAATATCATGGTAGTGTTCAAAAACCATGAGCCTTTTCCAGGTGTATATAAGTGGTCTCAGCTTTACTCAAAGTTCAATTGCAAGCAGTAATAAAAGCATGGACATCTCATTGCTTATTTAATATTTATGTAGCTGTCACCATCTTAGTTTTACACATTCAAAACCTCAGAGTTGGTTGGATTTGAGGTGAGCTGGGATCTCCTTTGACAGTAAGTTTTTTGGGGGTACTTTCATCCTTAAATAACTTTCAAAACAACACTCAGATAGTGGCAAGAGATCAAAGAATCTCTCAGTCTGCTCAATTACTAAGGGGACTGTTGAAACTGTTATTTCCCCCTTGAATGTTTTCCCTTTGTGGAGAAGGAACTAGATGAGCCTTATTAAAGACTGGCGCAAATACATTTAGGCAGAAGCCTAATCAGATGTCCATTTGTAGCGTGACTCTACTGTGAGGGTCCAAGCAAAAGAAATAGAGGAAGAAGTAACAGAGAGGAGAGGCTGGGGCTGGGAATTGTCTCCCTTTCTTCACATGAATAATGTTTGACTGTTGCATAACATACTTGGTTTGCAATATCTTCTTCCACATTTCACCTGGTCTCACAATCCTTGTAGCTCAGGATGCCACAGACATCCTGATCAAGTGGTACTGGCCTTCCAAGGACCAACAAAGTTGGGCTGGGGGAATGGGATAAGGGAAAGAATATTTGGTCTGGATTTGGAGGACTGAGTTGGATTTTTATCACACAGCATGTTAGGGAGACAGACAGAGTTTGAAAGGGCTGGACATGCTCAGGTAAAAGAGAGAGGTTCTGCAGGAGAGTAAAGCAAACTGAGGGGTCTGAGGGATGGGCTGGTGTGAGAAGGGTCATACATGTGCACACTTTTATCTCACAGAAAACTGAGCACTGTTTGTAAGCAGGTTTACAAGATGATTGATTTGTTTGAGATTGCTGATTGGTGTTTGTAGAAGGAGGATCATAGGCTGGGTGTTATCTCTTAAATTCCTCCTTTCTTAATCCATATTTCAAATCAGCGAGCTGATTGGCAGGTTGGCTCAGTAACTTCCCCAACAGCTGGAGGTGTGGTTATCATGACTCAGAAGTGCAGCTTCTGACCATAATTCCTGCTGCCTCAGGTGCCTGCGTGACATAAAGCCCAAGCTTTTCTCTTCTGTAGAGCCTATGGTGTATACTAATTGGAGTGGTCTGCCAACTCATTCATCTCTGACCCTGTCTGCACACAGATAGCTCAAGGTTCCCATGAAAGTCTAGCGTTTCACATGCTCAAAAAACAAAAAACAAAAACAAACAAACAAAAAAAAACCCTTTGGGGCTGGCAAGATAGCTCAGCAGACTAAAGTGCCTGCTTAGGCAAGCTTAGGCAAGGACCGTGCAAGGACTGGTTTGATCCTTAACCCCACATGCCGCGCCAGCCCCATCTCCAGTGTTCGCAGAGCTGGGGAGAGTCCAAGCATAGTGGTACCCATCTATAATCCCAGTGTTGGGGAGGCAGAAAGCAGTAGGATCACTATTGAGTCCAAGCTGCATAGTGAGGCCCTACAATACACAAATGCATTAAAAAGGAAAAAGAAACCTTCATCCTGTTCACTGTGGTGAAGCTTCTCACAGTAATTTCTGATGGTGTTGACAAGAAATTGAGCTACATAATTTGGATGCAGCTACAAGGACAGCAGTTATAGATGCTCTGGTGCGTGGACCCACTGCTGCTTCAGTTCTCCGGGCAGAGATAGGGCTCTAGAGACCTGACTGGCTGGCTGAAATTCCAGCCCCAGCCCTTACTCTCCAGTTAGGCAGGACTTCACTGGAGGACTTCGCTTCAAGTCACTTTGGAACACCCACCATTGGGTTCCACCAAGAAGTGAAAGCAAGAAATGAGTCCAGGCAGAGAGTAAAAAGAGCTATGTGCCTCTGGGCATTTCATAGAGACTCCTCCATTTTAGGAACAAATTTTAAAGGACCAATTGGTATTGAGTCGGGGCTGAAATGGAGAATGCAGGGCATCTGAATGCTTACCACTTAGAAGTTTATTTCAATCATTCTAAGCGGTAAGGTTTCACATCAAGATGCTCATCAGCCTGCTCTGTTTATAAATGTCCTGGCCACTTTTTACTTCTTTAAACATTGAAATAAAAAAGTAAATGAAAATCTGTAGTTGTAGGGTTTTGATTTTCAACAAGCATTTTGCAAACATTTGATACTGATTATTTAGTTACCTAAAATTTTTAGTAGCATATAAAGAGAAGAAAAGGTTGAAACTGTGAGCCTGGGAGGAGAGGGCAGATTTGGCTAAATCCTGCCTGGGACCTGAAAATGAAGACGTGAAAGTTTATTTATTTTAGTATTTACTATATCAAAAAATCTGCTGTAAAAGTACATGGTCCAAGAAGCCTACTGAAAAACCAATTGCAAGTAAAAGGCTCAAGAGATAAAACATTTAAATAAAACATTTAATTGTTATAGATAGAGTACCATGTATTAGCAAAATATACTATAGCCATGTTGGGAAGAAATTTATATTTAAAATGTAGAATTTATCCATTAATTTTCTGAACATTGTTAAGAGACAATTCTAAAAACTGTATGTGAATTTATACAAAGTAATTCATTGTTAGAAGACATTGGGAATGTTTAATCTTTCTAAGTGTATGCATTTCATCCATTAAGAGGATTAAAAAAATACAGGCTTGAGAGTAGCAAATCACATATTTCTTAAGAAAAACAGTAAATGGTAGCACATACAAAAAATACAAACATTGCTAAAGATTTTATCCTGAGCTTGCTAAATTTTTTTTTTTTCACATATCAGTTCTTGACTTTATTTCCAGATATTTTCCAGGTGTATAAAAATAGAAAATATTTTGTGATGATCCGGGATAATGTTCCACATAATGAAGCAGTACTGGCTGAGTTATTAAATGGGCATAATGATGTGGAAATTCCTTCACAAACTTGGGAAGGGTCTGCTGATATTAACTGAACACAGGTCCTTAATCAAGAGTGCATGGACACGCACAAGCAAAAGCTTTGGTTCAGAATATTTGTGAAAGGCCTGAAATTGTCAAAACCATTACACATCATTTTTGCACCAGTACATTTTTTGTTTGCCATTTTATGTTGTCTTTGGGAGGCAGGGCCATCGTTGCCATGAGCTTCTCAGAAGGACCATGATACCAAAGTGGTTTAGAACCTCTGAGAAAGTTGAATGCCATTTTCTTGAGGCATATTCACTGCATGGGCATCGACTGAATGAAAGGATGAGTGTTATGACCCATCTAATGGTTACTACAGGGGCTTTCTGATTCCCTTTTCCTGAATCTTTTTAATTCCTCTCTTTCTGTTCTTGTTCCCAGACACAGTATGTGCTCCCGCAGAACCTACATAAACTTCACTCGATGCTAATCTGTTCCTCACTTAGACATCTCATTCCTTGAATCAAACTTAGAATCTGGCACAGAGATTGTCTTCCTGATTTCTATCATAAATCAGAACCCAGCTGTCACAAGGGAAAGTTAAACTCTGAATTCAATATTAAAGATACATCAAATGATAAATTATGTGCTAGTGGAGGGTAACAGTAGGAAGACATGCCTTGAGGCTATTTATTTTCACTGATGTATTTTAATTAATTGTTTTTCTCCCATAATTATTTTCATTTTAAAAGAGAGTATCAGGGTTTGATCCCTGGCACCTCATGCCATGCTGGCCCTGCCCTAGGCTGTGCTGAGTGGACCACCAAGACTGGGTGTGTTGGTGCACACCTGTAATCCCAGGGCTGGGGAGGCTGAGACGAGAGGATAACTACGAGTCTGAGCTGCTTAGTGAGACCCTGTACCAAATACACAGTAATAATAAAAAGAATAATCAAAGAGAATATCAGAGGAAGTGACATAGTGCTAATTTTAACTACAGAATTTCCAAACTCCTTCTCTTTGCTGAACACATATAGTGAAGTATCGGTTTCTGTTGACCTTCCATCTGTACATTCAAGGTTATACACCACAGCTATAATTTCACTTTTTCTGTATTCAAGAAAGAACATCAGAATGCAAATGGATGAGAGTAGTATGGTACAGGTAACCTTGAGTTCTTCATAGTGCTTAAAAAACAAAGCAAATATTTTTTGTCATCTTCACCGGTCTAATTTCAGAATCATGTTACTTAGACTGCTACACACCTCACCTCATAGTTGATAATCACAAGAATGATGTGGGTCATGGAAAATGGACCACACTGAGGTGATTTGAATGGGATCTGGAGGTATTTTAAGATAGCAGGTTTTTCTAGTGCTCCTCAAATTATATTTATTCTTTGCCTCATTCGTTTTTCATCCATCCACTCATCCATGCAGCCATTTATTTATTCAATGTGCATGGCGCTGGTGGTGGTAGTGGTGGGGAGACGGGCCAAGCAGAGGAACAGTGTATACAGTGTCACATATGCACTCAGTTTTGTGATGAGCTCTCTAAGGCAAGGTGATCTCTGTGAGGCTTTAGCCATAGAACACAGAAGTGATGGAAGATGCAGCTGGAAGGACATATTGGAGCTGGGCTGTTAAAAGATTGTTTATCTGCTAAGAAGTATAGACCCGCAAAGTCATTGCTACACAAGGATGGTTATGTTTAAAACTGCTCTTATACACACAAAAACCAAAATCTAATTTTTGAGGTTATATATATTCCCCAGAACCTTAAGAGGATGGACCAGTGGGCTACTTTGTCCCCTGGTTGACAGCCCAGAGATTCCAACCTGATGAGTTGGTTTTCAGCATCCAACCAGGTAGGAATGCAGGGATCTGAGGGTGAAGGTGTAAAGTCTAAAGCCAGCAGAAGCAGTAAGGCTTAAGATGCTCTTCACAGTAGTGTGTTACTCTAATCCCCAGGAGATCAGAGTTGAACAAAACTTCTCTTGTTGAAAATTCTCAACTTGTGCAAACTCAAGAAATCTCACCCGAGTTCTACAAATGGCTCAGCTCTGGTCAAGGTACATTAACCCCTAAAGTTCCTGGGAATTTTAGGCATCAGCTATCTCTGAGGTTTCTATTGATTTTTCTCTTAGTAAATAGTATGTTATGGGGAAAACAGTAGTGAATTAAACATTAAGAATCTTGACATTGTGTCCTAGCTCTGTCAGATAATTTCGTGAGTTTAATAAAGTTCCTTCACCTTTCTGGGTCTCAGTGTCCTCAGTTTTAAAGGAATAGATTGGGCCAGATGGTATCTGCTTTTCTGTTACTGAGTTCTCCAGGGTCTTATTTTGTGATTTATCATAGGCATTTTATGTATCTCTTACTGCTTATACTTTTTCATTTTATCCCTTTTATCAATATATATTATGCTTACTCTTTTTATATAAAGGATTGTTTCTTGAGATTATTTTAAAAATACCAATTCATTTGTTTAATATTATATGGTTTGGACTTTCCAGAATTAGATCAGACGAAGTGAGCAAAAGATCCATTACGCCAAATCTCTTCCCCCCCCCCCCCGCATTAAGCCAAACTTTTGTTTAATCTTGAAGAACATCAAACTAACACAAACACATTATTCAGCTGTGTTAATTTCTTACAAAATAACAGTGAATCTGTCACCACTATCAAATGCATTGGACTCTTGGAAGAATAAAATTGTTAAAAAGTAAAGGCATAAAATAAGCATATTTCTAGGAATCACTTATAGTTATGATCAAATACTCTTCCCCTGGAAATCTTGGAAAAGTTCTGACAGATAATTTTTATAGAATAATTAGAACTATCTGATTAAAAAATCACTCAAATAGAAGCTTTAAGAAATTAAATTCCCCAGCTCAGACAGCAAACAGAGTATATTCTGATTCAAGGAAATAGTCCTCTAGGAAGCTGAAGCTTCCAGGAAGTGTGCCTCTTCCATGCATTGGCAAGACTGTTTTAAAACTTAACTTCTTAAAGGACAAAAGGAATTTGGACTTTGGAGAATTGGAGTCAGCTCAAAACTCTAAAAGAAAATGAAAAGTCTGTCATTTGGAACTTCAACTCTCAGAACTGACCCAGCTTAGTTTTGTTTTTTTTTAAAATTATATGTCATTTAAGTAACTGTGGATCTCTTTTCAAGATTTTGAAGATAGAAGAAATTTTTCCTAATGTAAAAAGAAATGTTTCCAGAGTAAATTATTCGAAATCACACAGCTACGAAGAAGAACTGGAATTACAAGGGAATTATAATTGCTTGTGTTAAGAAAATAGCTGCACTCCATTTATTAAATTCATGCTTTAGAAAAAGAGCATAATAAGATTAATAAGAACATGACCTAGCTACCTAAGTATGATGCGGCCTAGTGAAGAGCAAGGGTCGTGAAGGTTGAGTGCCACTTAAAGAGATCCTAATGAGCTTTTGTAACATTTTCCTCTTTGCTGGATAGTCAGAAATCAGGATTTTATTTAGATGTGAACATGAGCACACTTTTAAATAAACAGGACTATTAAGAGCTCCTAGTCTGGAAAGCCACCTTTGTGTTCTTAGCTTCAGAAGTCCTTAACTACACTGCGTGCTCAGGCATGCGCTCGAATGTGCTGGCTGGCACGTGCTCTGTCTCTGTCTCTGTCTGTCTCTGTCTCTGCCTCTTTGTGTCTCTTTCCCTTTCTCCCTCCCTCCATTGCTTTCTCTCTCCCTCTGTCTCTTTCCCTTTCCCTTCCTCTCCCTCCAACTTTCAGTCTTCTTTTGCTTGTTTTATATGCAATTCTCACTGTTTTTAGTTGTATTTAGCAGGAAAAACAGGAAATATATCTATTTCATTTTCCTCTAAGTGCACATTGTCCTTGGATGGGGTTTTAAGATTATTAGAATCCAGCTGCTGCTTTGGAATCTCATAGGATGAAGAAATAAATTGTAAGATTCAGACGTAAAATCTTAAAAGCATTTGCCATTTTGTGTGTCTAAGTAATATGATCTCACTGCTTCCTCCTAACTCCTAGCTATTAGTCATTTTTAATTCCTGTAGACAAACCCA
The DNA here is from genome assembly GCA_004027165.1 of Ctenomys sociabilis. Classification (NCBI taxonomy): domain Eukaryota; kingdom Metazoa; phylum Chordata; class Mammalia; order Rodentia; family Ctenomyidae; genus Ctenomys; species Ctenomys sociabilis. The sequence goes on along the minus strand of PVKA01007901.1, from coordinate 51,719 downwards.
CTCTAGAGAGGAAGGGGAATCATTTTTTTTTTTTTTTGGTATCATTTTCATTATCTCTCTAGAATCTGCTATGTTGATTTCTCAAGAGCAGATCACTTTTGCAACCATGAAGAATGCTAACATAATAGATATCATGGTTCTCTATCATCAATGATTTTGAGATTGGCAACTTAACTAAAAGATTTTGTTAATTCAGTAATCTAACCTTAGCATTTTTGGCCCTCTCCATTCTTTTTCATAGTATCTGTCATTTGAATGTGGTTTCTGAGAATAAAGACCCTGATTTCTCTTTCTCCTATATCTCTGGTGAGTTCACACAAATGATGCTTCCATTTTTACAGGTGTCATTATCCTAATCCACTGCCAGCATAATTATGACTTCCAGTTGTTACTTTATAACATTGCCCACGTTTCATGAGTATCTCACAGAAAAGAGTTGGATAATATGGTTCACAAACACACACAGGGAGATAAAACTCCTCTAAACATCTTTGATAATTTTCAATGAGAAGTCTAGAATATTATGAGGGCCAACAGATTAGCCAGTAGAAACAATTTCAGTATTGGCTACTTGTGTGTAATAGAATGCTCTTCTACAGTTTGTGTTGAAAAGAGTTTCAATAATTGCAACCTGTAAAGGGAAGGTCCAGAAATTTAGTTGAAACCTAATTCTAACATTTTTCCAGTCTAACTTATTTCTGAGACAGTAGGAGAGAACTGAAATGATCTACAGTTAAGATAGTCAGAAATTCTTTCCTTTTATCAGTGTTATAAGCTGGTTTCCATTTTATTTTTAGTACTCTCATACTTTGGCAGTTCCAAACTGGGAACAGTTAGGGGGACTTAATTCAAGCCTGTGTTTAAGGAACCATAATCAACTACAAGGAATCTATTGATCATGAGGAAGCTCTCACTCACTACAGGACAGCAAAAGCCTAAATATTTTTAACAGTAACTGAAGTCTAATATGATGTTATTAGCATTAGTGCTAGAGCCAGAACTGGCTTTATCACTTATGAGTAGTTAAGCTTGAGTAATTTCTTAATTTTCCTGAACTTAACCTTTCTCATCTGAAAAGAGAGACTGTGCCCAGATCTTAACTCATGTCTGTTGAGCTGGTTAAATAAATAATACCTATGAAACATTTAGCTTAGGAAATAGTAAGAACTCAACAAATACTTCCTATTGTTGCTTCTGTGCTTCTCTGGTAAACCAATTTAGGATGCAACACTTATTCAAAATCTCACATTTAGTAGGTATTCTTTTAAAATAAGAAATCAATTTTTATTTACTCTGAGATGATAAACCCTTGCCGGGTTCCATGCCTGTTGCCAGCTTTTAAAGCAGATGCTATTGTTCCCCTTTATGCCCTGAAATGTTTATGTCTGTAACCCCTGAGCTAGAGAATCATCCACATTTTCTCTCCCCTTTTCCATGCCATATTTATATGGTTCATTGCCAGAAACATCTTGGGGCTAATTCAAATTAGCATTCATTACAGGTCAATCTAGAAAAGTTGGTTATTTATTGTCAGGTGGATACATAAACCTTGGCAGTTTCAGAAACCAGAGCTAAAGTGATCTTATAAAGTTCCAGTTAAATCAACATGGTGTTGTGCTAGTCTCATGATGACTTTCATGAAATTACCTCTGAAATGCTAAGTATTTTCCCACTCAGAACCTCGTTCTGACTCTATAACTTACACCAAAGATCACACTGTACCTGCTCTTAGCTCTGTAAGTCTTACAAAAACTCCTGGCCAAAAGCAATAAAATTTGACCTGACCTAATCCTGGAGTCGCAATGGATAATGTGTGTATTTTTCGTTCAATATTTTAATGTGGAAATTAACTGCATGTGTCATATATTCCCCATCTTAAAGAGAGAGCTTTTATGGTTCTAATGTTACACAAAAATTAAATATGTAAACACTCTTGTCATTTAAGACTCTTCACTTTTCTGATAGCTTAAATAAGCACTACAAAAGACTCCTTCGGGGAAATTTATTAGTTCATTTAGTGTGGAAGCCTGCCGCATGAAATTCACCCTACGGTTAGGTCACAGAAATGATAGCCACAGATATTTCTATTTCTTTCTCCCTGAAAAATTTTGAAATAATTGGCCTGCTTTTGCTTAATGTACTGTTCTCTCCTTTTGTCAAAACAGAAGAAAACTCTGTGGAAATTTACAGAAAATGTTGTTCTCTTTCTCTCTTCTTCCAGGCATACACTTGGATATTTTCTGCTCTTAGGTCAGATGAAAAACAGCCCCCTGGCCTTGCCATTTCAACCACCCTTCAGTGATCCTGAAAGACTTTTCCTTTATGGTAGCCTTCTGTTTGATTCGGCTTTTTCCTGTTGCCTCATTTCATTTTCTCTGGAGCCTGGGAACTTTATTTTATTTTGATAATTTTATTAAATTGGCTAGTTTCAGTAGATTCACATGGTTTTAAAAAACCAAAAATTTTGAGAAGTTACATAAGTTTCCTTAATTTCTTGTCTTTCTTTTTCCAAGTTCTCATATTTTCCTTGCCAACATAGGCTTTTGTTTTTTTTTTTTTTTTTGCAATTGTATAGTTCAGTCTGGTCTTGGACTCACTATATAGCTCAGGCTGGCCTCGAGCTCACAATGATGTTTCTGCCTTAGCCTCCTGAATGCTGGCATTACAGGCAGGTGCCAAGATGCCTGGCTGACCACCACAGGTATTTGCTATTCTTACGCCTTTCATATTTTTTTTTCAGAGTAACTGTTTAAACAAATAGGAATATAGAGTCCCTCCTTTTTTTTTTTTTTTTTTTTTTCCGTACTGGGCATTGAACTGAGGACCTTGCATTTGCCAGGCAAGTGCTTATTTTACTGAGCTATCTCCCTGGGAACCCCTCCTTCATTTTACATCCATTGATCCGTCCATCTGTCCGTCCATCTGTCCAAGAGTGCATCCATCCATGCATCCATGCATCCACCCATCCATCTGGCATATGGGTAAGCTTTGCATTCCTGTGATGACACCTGAGATAAACCATTTTTAAGGAAAAATAGTTTATTTTCAGTCCCTCATCGCGGAGCCCTGTTGCTTTGGCCTGTGGTGACCAAGCTGAGAGTATGTAGTGCGACTTATGGTATCCAGAGGTAAAAGAGAGAGAGAGAAGGGGTTGAACTCTTCAAGTACATACTCCCATTGAGCTTTCTTTTACTAGAGTCTAGTAGTTAGACTGCAACTCTTACATTGTGCCCCATGCTGGTGAGCAGATCTTTAGCACAGGGGCCTTTAGGAGACAGTTTAAAATTGGTTATAGATTGGAGCTTCAGTGCTCTTGTTAGGGTTTAGATCTGCCATGTTCTTTACAAATCTCAGGTATTTGGAAGGTGATTGGTCCATAGGGCACTATTTTTATCAGTAGATTAGTGCACTGATGAATTCACAGCTGACTTGTTAGGAGGTTAGACTGGTTAAGAGCTAATGATCTTGGTTATATAAGGTCACTGCGAGTGTGACCTAGAAGGATATAGCTATCTCCCAGGATCCTGCTTGCCCTTTCTGCTTCCTGGCCATTATGGTGTGAGTAGCTTTCTATCCCTGGCTTTTCCACCATCCTCTATCTTGTGACTGAAGCTGGCAGACTTAAGAGTGAAACTTCTGAAACTAAGCTAAAATAAATCTGTCCTTCAGTTGTGGGTGGCAGGTAGTTTTTCCCAGTGGTGACAAAAATGATTAAGATAGTGCCCCAATGCCTGGAAGGTTAAAGGCTGAGTCACCAGCCTGTTGTCTAGGGGGAAGTGGTAGAAACTTCAGGAGCTAAGTCCTATTGCAAAAGCACCTTGGGTGTGTGCCCTGGAGAGGGGTACGGGGACTTGCCATTCCTCTCTCACTCCTTTTGCTTTCTGGTTGGGACCAGGAGAGATACACTGTTCTACCAGATGCTTTCCGCCATCTTGATCTGTCTCACAACAGGCCCCCAAACCACTTAGCCAGTGGGTTGTAGATGGAAATCTGTGAAACTGTAGGCCAAAGTAAATCTTCCTCTCCTTAAATTATTATCTCAGGATTCTGTCACAGCTGTGGAAAGCTAACACAAAATCTAAAGCACACCAGGTTTTCTCTGTTGATGTATAATTAGTTTCCACTCTTTTTAAATGGTTTTTGCTGTGTATGACATATTTAACTAGTTCTTGATGAGAAGATAATCTGTATTTTACTTTTATAGCTATATGTGATATAATTTACACTTTTATTCCTATAAAAAATTCTTGTGGAAATGTCGTTTTATACATGACTATGTGTACCTAGAGGGTAAATTCCCCTAATTAGAATTATTGGGTCAAAAATTATTTGCATTTTTAATTTGGAAACATTTCTAAATTGCCCTCCATAGAGGGTCACACAAATGTATTTTTACCTGCATTATGTGAAATTGACTGTTTCCTGGAATATAATTTATAAAGTTTATCAAACTTTTTAAATTTTGTATTCAGCAATAAGGAAAGTAACAAGTGACATCCCAGGTTAGTTTTTAATGGCACTTCTTTTAAAACAGACAATTTTAAGCATTTTTTATTTTATGAAGTGAATTCCCACTATGCTGCCCAGGCTGACTTAGAATACCTGACTTGGCTCAAATGAGCTTCCTGCCTTATTGTCCCCAGGACTGGGGTACCCAGCATGTGGTGCTACTGTCCTTGACTTTGAATATCTTTTTATGAACTTAGGAGTCATCCATGTTTTATTCTCTGTGAACTATTCTTTTTTCATTTTGTATATACATTTCAAGAGTTACTTATATGCTTGAAAAATGAACTTAAATATATTGTTTAATTTTTTTAAAACCTTGCTTATAGTTGTTTTTGCTGAGATTTTTTAAAAGTTCACTTTATCTTATAGGTCAAGATCTGGTTTAAAGGCCTTTTCTGATCTATTTAGACAATTTCTTCCATACTTTTTTCTAAAAGTTTTGTAATTTTCAGGAACTGAAAACATTGTATCATAGTGATATATGTATTCCTATTTTTATAGCAGCACAATTTGTAGTAGCAAAATCTTGGAAACAACAAAGATGTCTATCACATGAGTAATGGTTGAAAAAGATGTGGTATTTCTATATAATGGAGTATTACTCAGCTATGAAGAATGATAAGTTTGAAGCATTTATACTGAAGTGGATGCCACTTGAACATATACTCATAAGTGAAATAAACCAGACACACATGTGTAAATATCGTATAGTCTCTCTAGTATAAGAAGCAAAAAGCAGAAATACAAGTGGAAATGCACAACAACAACTAAAAACAACTGAGTCAGATAAGGCAAAGTGAATGGCATATGCTGCAGGATACTAATCAGCTTTTCTTCTGGATGGTTAACAACCTAAATTCACAGATCAAAGTTGGAGAAATAGAAGAGCCACAAGGCCAGGCAACATTTTGGCCCAAGCATTTCAAGGTCAGCGAAGACTCAGGACATAGGAGAACCTGTACTGCAACATCATGAAACTCAGTTGAGCTCCAAATTTTCTGAACAAGGAGATTATAGAGCCACAGAGGAAAGAGATCGAATTTCTATAGTGCACCTGGGGACAGTCATATGGAGAGAAAACTTTCTCTCAGGCTCTCACAGAGAGCAAACTGGTCAAGCATTGGCCGTGACCCATCCACATGGATGACACAGACAAAGGATCTACAGAATAATGTACAGGACTACAAGATAAACCCTGAGGGGACTTCACTGACCTCATAAGAAACAAAAAGTACATGTGTTGGTATATTGGTTTTGCTCTATCTATGTCTTAACCATCCAGCAGAAAAGTATAAAAATGAAGTATACATCATGGGGCCATAATAATAAGTTGAACTGTAAATGGCTACGGTCAACAACTTCTTCGGATAACTCAATATTGTTGTGGAATGCTGAACTGTGTTGGATTGTGTCATCGAGTTCAGGCACCTAAATTAGTTGAATGACAATGGAGTGCCCATCTTTGACAGGTGTAGACAAAGGAAGGGGAATAGAAATTAAGAATCATGATGTATGTGTATGGACAGTACAGTTGGGATAGATAATGCCGTGCTTCTACATAATTCTATGAGAGGCAAGATCTGCACTAATGGTGGTTGGACAGGATTTTATGTTGGCTTCTAGTACTATGGACAACCACTAGGAAAATAACAAGGTAGAAAGTATTAATTATTGAATCTTTGATGTAATTCAGGTATAAAAAATAAGATATGCAAATGGCTACACTCTCTTAATTTACTGATAAGAGACACACAGTATAATAATGTCTATAAGTATAATATCATGTATGCACCTTCTATGATACCAAAACATTATGAAAACAGTTTGCAATGTATTAATTTATCAAATCCATCCTGTCAAGGTATCTTAAAACTGTCTCAATGATATTTGTACTTCAATAAAATAAAAATTAAAAAAAATAAAATAGAAGTTTTATAATTTTCATTTTTACATTGAAATCTCTGGTTCCACTATATTTTATCTTATACTATAGCATGAGACATGAATGTCATTTCATTTTATTTTGTGGCGATAGTCTAATGGTGTTCTTATTGAATTGTATATTTTTCTACTGTTATATCTTATCATAAAATTCTGTATTTGAAAATACTCATAGATTTCCCTTTTAATCTATTGGTCCATTGTATTATTTGCAAGATTTAGATTTTAAAATTATTTTGGACTAATGTACTATCATAAACACTGTGCTTATGGTGATAACATCCTCTTAGATTTATATAGCATATTATAATTTAAAAGCAATTTAGTTTATATTATCTCAATTGTTGTCTTATCACATGAAGCAGCTGAAACAGGAATGAATACCCTTATTTTATACTTGAAGGAACTGAGGCTTGGAGGAGTTGAAATCTTTAAGGCTACAAAGCTAGCAGGGGGATCAGTGACAGCTTGTCCCCAAGTTCTGTATTTTGGCCACTTTGTGGTTGCTTCTTGCAGAGTATTTTAGATTTACTATGAATATCTTTTCATCAGTGACCTTGTTCCTTCCAATAGATTAACTGTATGCTACTGAGTTCTAAATCTGTGGAGAGTTCTCAGCTTTGGTTGACTTTTGGATTGAGAAAGGAACTAAATCATGAAATCACAGTTCCTGACAGCAAGAGATCTGAGAGTTCATAGATTAACATAGTTGTTTTACAAATCAGGAAACCAAAGCTCAGAATAATTGGGATCCCTACATCCCAGGTCATAATATATGTGTCATAGCTGAGTCTCAACTCAGAGATAGTTCTTTCAGTGAGATTTAATAATGAAAAGGAGAAAAATAATAGGTATACTGTGCTGAAACAAATTGTCTTCACCTTCACAAGTACTTCCATGGCCAGAAATAACAGATATAAATTAATTCACTCATTCAACAAATAATTATGTGCTATATGCTAGGCACTGTGATACCATTTGGCTTAAGATAGTGAAATGAATAGGAAGAGTCTCTGAGTTCATGGAAAATACAGTGTTGAGAGAAAAACAGTGATGTATAGAAAAAGATAAAATTACAAAGTGTAGAAAGGACTATGATAGAACTTAGATGATGGTCTCAGAGAATATAACAGGGAGATTTAATTTAAAACCTGAAGTCTGGAGTATGATCTGCAGCCATAGCCCCAGTGTTTCATGTGGTTCCTGATGCAACCCTTTGGAGACCTAAGTTTTCATGGGTATGTTGGAAAAAAAAAACACTGGTCTGGTTTTCTTCTCTCATCTCAGAAGAGAGAACTGAGGTTAATGAGGAGGTATGACTTACATGGGAGGTCAACTAGCTAGTTAGAGGAATGCATGAGTACAACAATCTTCTCGTTTCTAGACTAGCGCTCCTTCCTTGTGTCTTTATTATTATTATTTTTTTGGTACCAGGACTTTGTATTTGCCAAGCAGGAGCTTATGCCACTGACTCATCTCCCCTGCCTGACAAATCACAATTTTGACACACTGTTGAATGGTGATAGTTTTTGTTTTAGAGAGTTTATCTCATTTTCCTTGAGTGGTCCATTATTTATTGTACTGCAGAGTGAGATGAACCTCCATAAAACCAAGTATACATTTTAAGAAACCAAAGCACTTTATAGAACAGCTCAAACCCTTTTGTCAATAGTCAACTGTTGTTTGGCAGTGAAAAATTTGACCTAAGTTACCAGATGACTTTTCCTGTCCAGTGGTATAGTTCTTAACATGCGACTTACCAGAAGAGGAAATGGTTGAGTGGACTGGAAGAGATACAGCCCCACTGATTTAGGCTTGTCTCTCGTATAGGGAGCCCTACTTGTGTTCCTGCATACCGTGTGGTATGGGAATGTGTTCCCATTTAATATGGGAGCAGAGGGCTTAGGTAGGGGTGATGAATCTTTGCTTATTTAGTTGCTCTTTCTTCATCAACTTTGAGCTCTTTCACTCATATCGAGTATAATCTGGAGTCTGGATTTTACAGTGTCAAATTTTCAACTTAAATTGTAAATTTAAATTTATAATGACAACTTAAAAATATATAATTTTATAAGAATATTTTCAGTTCTTTTCATTGAGGGTAGAGTGGTAAACCAGGAGAGTTGTAATGTTATTTTAATAACCATGTCCACATAAAACTTTCTGCAACTATGTGACTCAGAATTCCAGAAAAATCAAGATGGGGGAAAACTAACAGTATCTTTCTTTAAAGACATACTCTAACATGTGGGGAAAATTGTAAATGCAGTGATGTTCCTGGCAGCAGGATTTATAATAGTGGAAAAATGAGAAGTGGTTCAAACATCCAACAACTGAGAAAGAACAAAATACATATTGATACATTTCATGTAAAGTTACTGTACATAATGAAGCATTAAAAAGATGCTTCTAGCAAAATTCTTAACATGAGGATATGTTGATGGTTATGGAAAAGCTGGGTGAAATAGCTCAATTGTTCAGCAGAGGCTTTGGGAACAATGATTGGGGTTCAATTTAACTAGCATTTTCTGGCTGCATGACCGTCAGTAAGTTCCCTCCATGCCTTAGACTACTCATTCATGAGGAGATAAAAATAATAGTACATACGGCATAGGTCTGTGGGAGGTCTGAAAGCAGCACTTTTTATGAAGTTCTGACTCAAAGATTGGGGCATAGTCCTAGCTCCATTATTATTACATGTATGATCTCACTTTATTATACATTCATCAAAAATACTGTAATTTCCTTCAAAGAGTAGATTTTTTTGAATATTAATACTGCAGGTGATTCTTCTGAGAAATTATTCTTAAAGAGAACAAAAAATAGTAAAAGAGCTGAGAAGCAGTACAGAATTTTACTAAACAAAATAATAGGAATTTAGCAATGGTTGTGATATTGCATAATGCTGTCTTCAAATTAGTTTTGATTATCAGATATAACCTTGCAAAATTGGTCAAAAGGTTATAAAAAATTAAAAAGGAGAAGAGAAAAAACTTAAAACATTAACTGCTCCTTTCAGTAAGCCAGCAGAAATCAGCAGTGTGATTATCCAAGGTATTCTGTATATATACATAAATATCTCTTTTCCCTTCTTTCTTTCTTTTGCCTTTTCTTTATCCCAATTTTTTTTCCTTCAAAAAGATTCTTTCTCTTTCACAGTACCTTTAACATTTTATTTACTCTTTCAGTTACTTATACTAATGAAATAATATGATGCTTACATGTGTGGGGCTGATTTATTTCACTTATGAGTATGGTCTCTAGTTGCATCCATTAACCTATAAAAGCCTTGAGTTTATCTTTTTTTTACATCTGAGTAATATTCATTATATAAAAATGCCACATCTTTTTTTTTTTTTTTTTTTTACCTATTCCTCTGTTGATAGTCATTTGGGTTGTTTCCAAGATTTAGCTATGACAAATTGTGTTGCTGGAAACATGGGTGCGCATACATTGTTGTGGTATTGTGTTTTCAGTTTTTCTGGAAAAATACCCAGGAGAGGGGTAGCTGGGTTCAGTGGAACCTCAGTCTTAGTTTTTTGAGGAATCTCCACACAGATATCCACAGTGGTGGTTCCAGTCTACACTCCCACCACAATGGAGAAGGATTCCGGTTGCCCCACACCCCCTCCAGCCTTTCTATCAGTTAACTTCTTTGATGACAGCTGTTCTTTCTGGGGAGAGATGGAATCTCAGTGTTGTTTTAATTTGCAACTCTGTAATGAGCAATGATATTGAGTATTTTTCGTATATTTATTTGCCATTTATATTTCTGCATCCGAGAAGTGTGTATTCATCTCAGATGCCCATTTTTATTTTTATTTAAAGAGAAAAAAAAAACAAAAAAAAGCAAGAACAAAGACAATGACAAAGCAACATGAAACAGTAAAAATGGTACAGAATTTCCAAGCAAGAATAGAAACATAACAATGATTATTATATTACGTATTCTTAGCATCAAATTTGTTGCTCAGATGACCAGATATAAAGATGCCCACTTTTGGACTGGGTCTCTGAATTTTGGAGGCCTGATGTTTTAAAAACTTTTATATATTCTAGATATATATTTATATATATATAAATATATTTATATATTCTCCCTTTGTCTAAGGGAGAGTCAACTATAATGTTTTCCCAATCTGCGGCTTTTCTTTTCACTCTGCTGCTGGTTTCTTTTCTTTTTTCTTCTTCGTTTTTTTTTTTTTTTTTTTTTTTTTTTTTTTCAGAACTGGGGATTGAACTCAGGCCCTTGCGCTTGCCAGGGAAGTGCTTATTTTACTGAGCTGTCTCCTTGCCTCCACTTTTAAAAGTTTGTTTTTTTTTTTTTTGCTACTGGTTTCTTTTGACATGCAGAAACTTTAAAAAGATGAGATCCCAGTTGTTCATTTTTTGAAATATTTCCCATGCAGTTTGGTTTTATGAACTTTCTGTTTTAATCTATAGATCTTTCATCCATTTTGACTTGACTTTAGAGCGTGTTCATAAACATGTGTTTAATTTTAGTCTTTAATATGTGGAAAGGCCCTTTTTCCAGCACCACTTACTAAAGAGGCTAGTTTTCTCCCAGTGAACATATTTGGCCCTTTTGTCAAAGATAAGGGAGATGAATGTATTTGTAGTTTTATCTGCATCTTCTAATCTGTTCCCTTGATCCTCAGCTTTGTTTTTTGCAAGTGCTGTGCTGATTTTATCACTATAGTTTTGTAGCATAATTTCCAGTCATGTATTGTAATGTCTCCTGCCTTTCGTTCATTGCCCAGGATTGTTTTTATTATTCTAGGTCTCTTCTGGTTCCATATGAATTTTAGGAATATTTTCTCTAGTTCTGTCAGGTATACTAATGGTATTTTAATCAGGATTGCATTAAATCTACCTAACAATTTTTGGAGAATAGTCATTTTCGCAGTGTTGCTTTTTCGTATTCATGAGTAAGGAATATCTTGCCATTTTCTGAAAACCTCATTGATCTTTTTTTTATAAGAGTACTGTGATGTGATTTTAAGAGTATCATGTCACCTATGATTTCTGAGCTGGGGAGATAGTTCGGTGCTTTAAGCACCTGCCTGGCAAGTGCAAGGATCCAAGTTTGATCTCCAGTCTACAAGCCATGTGGGCTCTGGAACCCCGGATGTTTTGTGTTGGCTGTGGAAACTGGGTGTGGTGATGCAGGCCTGGAATCCCAGTGCTGGGGAGGCTGAAACAGCAAGATCACTATGAGTCTGAGCTGTGTAATGAGACCCCATACCGAATAAATAAATGAATGAATGATTAAAAAGTGTAAAAAATCTCTTATTTCCTTTATTAGATTGTTTCCTAAGTATTTCATTTTTTTGATGTTGTGAAAGACGTGGCTTCCCTAATTTCTCTCAGTGTGTTTGTGCACAGAAATACTATCATCATTGTCATCATCATCATCATCATCATCATCGTCATCGTCATCATCGTCATTGTTATTATTACTACTAATTGTCTTTTTTGAGACAGGGTCTTGATATGCAGTTCAGGTTTGCCTTGAGCTCACTTTGTAGCCCAGGCTGATCTTGAAATCACAACAATACTCTTGCCTCATCCTCCTGAATTCTGGGATTGCCAGTGTGTGCCACCATGCCCAGGTACTATTGATTTTTGAGTGTTGACTTTGTGTCCTCCTATGCTACTGAATTTGGTTATTAAATCTAGAAGTCTCTTGGTGGATTTTTTGAGATCTTCTCTGTCGAGTATCATGTCATCTGTGAATAATTATAATTCCACTTCTTCCTTTCTAATCATTATTCCTTTTATTTCTCTTTCTTTTTCTATTGCTCTGGCTAATGTTTCCAGAACTACATTGAATAAGAATGGTGACAGTGGACATCCTTTTCTGTTCCTGATTTTAAAGTGAAGGCTTTCAGTTTTTGTCCATTTAGTATGATTTTGACTTTTGGCTTGTCATAGATGGCTTTTATCAGGTTGAAGTAAAAACCATTTATTCTGATTTTCTGTAGAGTTTTTTTTTTTTATCATGAATGGGTATTGGACTTTATCAAAAGCCTTTTCTGCATCTATTGAGATGATCATGTTATTTTTGTCTTTGGCTATGTTGGTGTGCTATATTACATTTATTGACTTATGTCTGTTGAACCATCCCTGCATTCCTGGGATGAATACCACTTGGTCATGATGTATAACTTTCTTTATGATTTGCTGCATTCTATTTGCTAATATTTAATTGGGAATTTTGATTATATGTTTATTAGGGAGATTGGACTATAGTTCTCTTTTTTGATTGTATCTTTCTCTGATTTTGGCATCAGAGTAATACCTCTAGGAATTACTTTGGAAGAATTTCTTTCCTTTCAATTTCATTGAAGAATTTGAGAAGAGTTGACACTAAATATTCTCTAAATTTCTTATAGAATTCAGCTGTAAATCCATCAGAATCTTGAATTTTCTTTGTTGGCAGGTTTAAAATTATATATATATATATACATATATATATATATATTTGGTACAGTGTCTCACTATGAAGCTTGGACTTGTAGTGATCCTCCTCTCTTCAGTCTCTCCAGCACTGGGATTACAAGCACGGGCCACCATGCCTAGCAGCTGTGGCTGGCTCAGCATACTGGGGGTGGGGTTTGTGCTGCATTTGGTGCTGGAGATCCAACTACAGGCCCTGCATTTGCCTAAGCAGACAGTCCCCTTAGCTGTCTTGTCAGCCCTTATTAGTCAGCATTTTTATACCTTCTTGATTCAACTTTGGTAATTCATATGTATCTAGGAATCTGTTGATTTCTTCTGTGTTTTCCACCCTGTGAAAGTATAGATTTTTGAAGTAGGTATTGATGATCTTTTGAATTCCTATAAGGTATATAGTGATTTCACTCTTTTCATTCCTTATTCTATGAATTTGAAGTTTTTCTTTCATTATTTTGATAAAGTTGCCTAGGAGTTTATCAATTTTATTTATGTTTTAAAAGAATCAACTCTTGAATTAATTCTTTGTAATTTCTTTGTCTTCATTGTATTAATTTCTGCTCTGATCTTTATAATTTACTTGTTTCTTTTGGCTTTGGGCTGATTTGTTCTTTTTCTAGTAGTTGAGGTACAACATAAGGCTCATTCTGTTTTCCTGATATGACAATTTCTTGCTGTACATTTCCCTCTTAAAATTGCTTTCATTATGTCCCACAAGTTCCTGTAAGTTGTATCTGAATTTTTGTTTGAGTGTAAATATTGTTTAATTTCTTCTGTGACCCACTGTTTGTTCAGGAGGGTATTATTTAATGTCCCTGTGTTTATGGAGTTTTTGTGATTTCTTTTGTCAATAACTTCCAGTTTCTTTGCCCTAAAGTCAGATAATATGCATGGGATAATTTTAATTACTTTGCATTTACTTAGAATGTTCTATGTGCTAGTATATAGTCTATTTTGGAGAAAATCCTATGTGCAACTGAGAAGATATGTATTTTTTTTTTACATGAGAGATTATTCTTAATCTGATTTCTTCTATAGCCTGATGAAGTTGTTTCTATAATTGCTATCATTTCAGTAATTACAGGTGTGCCTTCCAAGTTTTTCTGTGTCCCTGTAATCCCCTGACTTTTTTTTTCTTTGTGGCCAGCTCAGCCTGCCCTGGGGGTGGAGCTGTCATGGCACGTGGTGTTGGGGATTGAACCTCCATCCCTGCTCTTGCCTAAGCAGGCTCTTTGAATCACTGAGCTATCTCACTGCTTCCCTCCACCCCACCCCACCCCCTTCCCTGACTTCTTCTGGATGAGCTGGAGTTCTGAGAATGCCTTTTGCTCCTTTGTTTTTCCATTTTGGGAGCTTCCAGTGTTCACCCAGGCTCAGCAGTGACAATGGGGCCTGAGGCAAGGGTCAGCAAGACTCTCACAACAGTGGGGGAACAGGATGGGTATCAGTAATGCTTTCATGGCTCTCGGGGTTGAGTAGCAGCTCAGCAAGGCCTCCTGGGCTATGGGTGAGGAGGAGCAAGGTAGGGCTCAGCAAGGCCCCTTAGCTGTCCAGGGCTCACTCTGCAATCTCAGGCCTCGAGTCCACCCAGAACAAGTGCAGAGGACACTAGCTCAACTGAAATGTATGAATTAATGCAAACAAACAAACAAACAAACAACAACAACAAAAAAACCAGCAGCAGAAAGATAGAGGAAATCAGAGCAGAATCAATTTCTGAAATAAAAAGCTGTAATGTTGAGGGGGTTGCAGCTCAGTGGGGTTCCCATGATGGTGGGGATGAATTTTTTTGTCCCTTTAAAATTCTCTGCTCTTTGCAATGTTCAAAATTATTAGATAAGTTCTTTCACTTGTTCTGTAGAACTATTTGTCTTTCACCCCACAATTCCTTTTGTTCCTTTCTGTCCCTTTTTGCATCTCCCAGAGTCCATTCTCCATGTGTCCCACAGGTGTCTTACTTTTAGTGTCCAGTTCGATTAGCCAGTGCTTCAGTCTGGCTGTTTGTCTTTTCCCAACCTAGCTCCCAATGGGTGCTCCCTAACCCCAGCTTTCACTCCTTGCTTTACCTTGTTTTTTTTTTTTTGGTGGCCAGCTCAACCCACTCCGGGGGGCAGGACTGGTGCAGCATGTCGTACTGGGGATCAAGCCATGTGCTTTGCCTAAGCTTTTCTGAGCAGGCACTTTAGGCCACTGAGCTGTCTCGCTGGCCTCACTGCCTGCTTTACAAAAATAGACATGATAACAGCTTCCCAAGGTAGCCGGTCCTTCTTGATGCTCACCTCTCCATGACTACTTCCTTCTTTAAAGTTTTTCAGAATTCAGAAAGTGACTGTGGCTCCTGTTTTCTGTAGGGATCTCAGCCAATTTAAGGAGCCTGTATCACTTTTGTAATTGTAAAAGTTTTATGAACATGAAGGCCCTCCCTCCTATCTTCATACTTCCTGAAAGGAAGCTCTTGAAGAGGCTGCTCAGCTTACAGCCTTAAAGGTGATTATTCTTGTTTCAGTTTTGATCTCTCACATGAAATTAGGCTTTAGGCCAGAACAGCTTTTTCTTAGAAAAATACTCTTTCTGCTGGAGAGAAATTTTAGGAAGCAGTTGTGGGCTATTGACAAACTATAATGCTGCAAAGCAATCAGGCCAAAAAGGATTCAAAGGAGAAGTGACTGTGTGGAGAGGGTGGCCTATAAAGTGCCTCATCATTTCTGGTGACAGCTGTAGATCCAGCTGGGCAGTCAGAGACAGAACTTGGCTCTACTGGCGTCTGTGTTGAGTAGAGATCTGCCTGTGTGGCTGATGAAAACTGGCCAGCTCCCGAGGGAATTTGATTTTAGAGCTGCCAGGCTCCCAGGGCAAGTGACACAGTCTATCAGTGGAGGGTGGGGGCAGGGTGGTAGTAGGGGGCTGTGATAGAGCTGCTGTGTATTGGGGTTGGGGTTTTGCACAGCACTGCATACTGCTACACTCTTAAATCAATCATACAGGAAGTTGTACTTGTCCTCAGAAGAAAATGTGGGCAGGAATCTCACAGTTGCATGGCCAGTAAGAGCTGTCTGGTGGGTCTCCCTCCTTACCAGGAGTCTTCTTGGCTCCAACACTCTGAAGGACGGTGGGGAGGGGATTTGTAAGTTGCTGACTAAGCTGGTGATGCGGCCATCTTTGCAGAGGGTTTTCAGGAAGCAAGTGTGTTAAAGACAGTGAGCTTGGAGAGTTTCCATAGTGCAGGGTGACAGCTGAAGATGATAAAGCCTGCCTGTCTGAGAAGAGAGCTGGGACTTCTTATAGAAGAAAGGGAGGTGAGGGGAGGCCCAATTCAAGGGTCATGTGGGACGTAGCCAGTTATGGACACCTGCTTTATCTATTTTCTTGATATTAGAAAGTTAATTCTCCTGTTGGCAAGCTTGCTTTCTCTGCTAACTTCTGAGCCTCACAAACGGGGGCTATGTTTATTTTGGCCACTGCTGCATGCCCTGTGCCTCACAGAGCACCTTGTGAAGACATACTTAGTTGTCAGCTGCAGCAGAAGTAGATACCTAGATGTTAGGAAGGTCCTGCACTGCTGGACTTGGACTAGGGAGCGAGGTGCAGGAGCCGAACTGATCTTGCTTACTGCCATGTCTCTGGTAACTAGAAAAGGACCTGATACACAGTGGGAAGTTAAAAAGTGTGTACTAAATGATAGGTGAATGAATGAATGAATGAATGCATGCATGCATGAAGGAATGAGTAGCTGAGTGAATGACCACTTGACCCAGTGGCAAAGACTGTGGGATTCATTTTTGTTGTGCCCATAGTACCTAGTTGAATGATATCCATGGGTTCTTTCAATAGTAATAGACACATAATAAATATCTGTTCTTATCTTTGCCTTTTGTCTTAACATAAAGGTTTTGCATTCCTATTTCTTTCAACTACATTTTAGTACAGTTAAGCAAAAGGCTAGGCTTTATGCACTGAAGTTGTGCAAATTAATAAGGCAGAATTTCTTATGGCATTCAAGATGACCCTATAGCCTGGTATACAGTGAATACAACATGCTTAATGTGTTCAATGAAAGTGGTATATGAGGGTGCAGAGGATGTCCTCTCTGGTTCTATTAGGGTGGAAAGTAAAGCAGAGAAAGTTCTATTAAGAGGTGAAGCAAAGTTTTTTTTTTTGTGTGTGTATTTGGTACAGGGTCTCACTATGCTGCTCTGACTCGTAGTGATCCTCCAGTTTTCAGCCTCCTCAGCACTGTGATTGGGTGGCTTGGTGGGCCTGGACTAGTGCCAGCACAGTGTGTAGTACTGGGGATTAAACTGGCTCCTTGTGTTTGCCTAGGCAAGTGCTTAGACCACTGAGCTATCTCTGTGGCACCTGAAGCAAAGTTTTAAAGGATAGGTAGGGATCTGTTAGCCAGAGAAGAAGGCTTGAGAAAGGAAGAGCATGTCTCCAGACAGAGGTAATGCTGAGCTTTCCACATGCTGCTACATGCAGCAGCGTCAGAAAAGAAAAAATTGGGTGAATGCTTCAGCGTGTTGTGTCCAAAGGACTGAATACTTCAGTTCTGTTGTTGTCAGAGCTACTGAAGCCATAAGATGAGGATTTTGCTCAACTTGGTCCCTACACTATGGAGGAAAAGCCCTATTCTAGTACAATTCCACAAGAGGGAAACCTATCAAGAGAAGGAACTGCAAAAAGAACAAATTTCTTTTTATAGCCTGAGAAAAATGATCTAAAGAAGGAGAGGGAGGGGTGTGATAACAATTTACAAATATTTGAAGAGCTGTTATTCAGGATATTTTTTGTTTTTCTTTTTATCTAAAGGACAAAATTCCAAAGGTCAGAGTTAGAATCAGGGAAAAGTTGTAGGGAAGACTTTGCTAGTACCATAATAGGTACATGTTCAGTATTCTGCACATAGAAAATATTTTCTAAAATATGGTTTATGTAACGTCTCACACTAATCTTGAATCCACATTCTGGAGCATAAAGGTTGAGAAAGCAAGATAGATTCTGAGGCCGCTTAGTGGTCAGACTGTAAATCATCGTAACAGTTGTTTATTTATTTTTGTCAGTTATTAAATTTTTCCATACTATTTCAAATACTTGGAGAAGACTAAGAATTCCTATAAGTGTGTTTTCAGTGTCTGCAATGTATTCATTTTTTTTCCTCCATGACTCAGGAAACCCAATTTTGAAATGAAGTGCTTAAGCTCTAATGGTTAGAAACTGCTAGCCCTGTGGAAATAACTGCCCCAGCTGAGGGGTACATCCCTTACTTGTAAGGGTGTCCAAACTTAGGCTGGCAGTGTTTCTCTGAGGAACACATGGAAGCAGAACAGGGATGGGAGTTTAGATTCTGAGACTTAGCTTTATAAACTAGACACTTCTCTAGGTAGTATGTAAGACTGATCCATGTAGTTATTTGTTAATTCATTTGGAAAAGGTTTATAACCCAGCATTGCATAGTAGTTAGGGAATAGGCCCAAGAGCAACATTGCCTAGGTCCAGTTCTCTTCTCTGCCATCTACTTATTACGTGACCTTAGGGAAATTTCTTAACTTTCCCCTTACTTCAGTTTTCTCAACCATAATTCTTAAAAAAATTTTTATTTGCTACAGGGTATCACTGTGCAGCTCAGACTCTTAGTGATCCTCTAGTTTTGAGCCTCCCCAGCACTCGATCTCAGTGATGGGCTCATTGCGCTTGCGGGTGGTACCAGTGCAATATGTGGTACTGGGGATCAAACCCTGGTCCCTGTGCTTGCCTAAGCAGGCACTTAGTCTGCTGAGATATCTTGCTGGCCCTCTCAACCATAATTTAAAGGTGATAATATCACCTAAAATTCTGTAGTGAAGAATAAGTGGGTTAATGCGCAGAAAGTCATTAGAACATGGCCTACTAAGCAGTAACTGTTTCACATAGATTATTACTTCTGTATGAAATGTAAGTTCTTTAAAGACATACTTTTTATCAGTTTATATACCCAATTTTGTCTGTTTATTTATACATTTTCTGAAAAGAGATGACATCTTATTATACAGTGTGCTATGTAATAGGTATTATTAAAATTTTAATGAACAAATAAAATTAGTGAGCACCTTTGTATGTATTTTGAGTCAAGTGCTAGAAATGCAGAACTGAACAAAAAGTCTCTGCTTCCCATAAGGCTTATAGGCCAGGAGTGGGGACAGACAAAAACATGACCACATAGTCTTAGTTTTTCTGCATACGGAGTCATTCTCTCTTGAAAAGACATTTTTTGCTTGAATCTCCAGCCTGCAATTACTCTGGTTTGGTGGCTCTAGAAAGAAGCTCTTGGTACTGGCACACGAGCAGACAGGAAAATCAGTGGCAAAGAGTAGAGGATGCAGAAACAACTGCAAGTGTATTTAACTACTTTATTGTTGACAGAGGGGGCAAAAACACACTGGAGGAAAGATAGTTTCTTCAACAAATGGTGCTGGGAAAACTGGCTACTCTTATACCAGTGAATCTACACCCATATCTCTCATGGTGTACTAAACTAAAAATAGATAAAAGAACTAAATGTTAAAACAGAAACATTTAATCTGCTGGCAGATAAAAAGAGATACAACTCTTAAAGTCATAGGCAGAAACAAGAACTTTCTGAACAAAACTCCAGTTGCACAGGAAATAGTACTAAGCATTAACAGATTGCATCATATCAAGTTAAAGACCTTCTATAACAACCTGCAGAATGGAAAGTAAAATTGCTAGCTTTTCCTTAGGCCAAGGCCTAACATCTATAATACATAAAGAACTCCAATTAAACCCTCTCTATGAAGGGTTTAATTAAAAATTATAAAATGGTCCGGTAGATGTTTCAGAGAAGAAAAAGTGGAAATAACTGATAAATACATAAAGAAATGTTCAACATAATTAGCCATTAGAGAAATGTAAATTAAAACAACACAGATTCCATTTTGTCTGTGAAAGAATGGCCATCCTTAAGATATCAAGTAATAACAAATACAGGTAAGGCTGCCTGGAAGAAGGAACCTTCCTACATTGTCGGTGGAAGTGTAAACTAATAAAACTTCTGTGGGACTTAGTATGAAGTTCCTTAAAAAAACTAAAGCTAGAAATTCCATTTGACTCAGATATTCCCTTTTAAGGTACCTTCTGGAAAGAGAGGAAGACTTCATATGATAAAGATAAATGCAAAGTGATGCTTACAGCAGCACAATTCATGACAGCTAAATCTTGAAAGCAGCCTATATATCCATCAACAGATAAATGGAGAAAGAAAATGTGATATTTATACATAGTAGAGCTCTACTATGCTGTACAGAAAGATAGACTGGAGTCATTTGTAAAAGGAATGAACCATAAAACTATACTGTGAAGTGAAATAAATCAGTTGCACGAGTTTAAATGTCACATGGTTGTCTTCTATCAGAAACAAATTATAAATTAAAAGCAAAATAAAAGATAGGTAATGGGATATATGGAGATAGATCTTTCTCAGATGAAAGAGGGATTTATTGGTGGAGGAAGGGGGAAAAGGAAGGGAAAAGGGCAAAAAAAGGGATTCAAATGTGTCATGTATATATACCGACTCCACAAAAGGAAAGTGAACACTATGTACCGCAAGCATGTTCTGCTAAAAATTTAAAAAGTAGCTCTGGAATGAATCACCAGTGATTTGAATGTGCTGCTTAGTTTGGGAAATCTTGGTCTAAATATTTTCAAAGTTTCAGGAAGCATTTTTCTAATGAAATGTTCATCCATGGCCAAATTAAATTTGGGAAAACTTTTATTGGATATATCAGATAGGAAAGATTCTAAGAAGTTATATAATACAGAAATGTGTTGAAGCTTAAAAATATGTCACGTACTCTGACAAAACTAAACAAATAAAGGGGACACAAATGAATGACTATTTTGTATCTGTATATTCAAAATAGGTAGGATAGATATACAGCTACATTCTCTTAATTCAATGAATAAAAAGATTTGTTCTAAAAAAAGGAAGTCAGTATACTAATTTGATCATTACAAAGGCTAATAATAAGTTTTTTCACAACTAAAGAAAGACGTGGACTAAATGCATGTTGTAGAAATAAATGTTTATGAGTCTTTAGGTGGACCTAAAGACTAACCACTGGGGAAAGGTTAGGGTTTGTATCTAGATGCGCCAAGAAATTCTGCATCATAGGGGAGACTTTTAGGAGGTGGCTGGATCTAGGGTGTGTGATGTGGGGCTCAAGAATGTGATGCTAGGTTTAAGGGTGAGTAGCCTGGATAAGAAATAAGGGGCAGAAAGAGGGTTGCTGTTTGCCATTTGCTGCTTGGATACTTTCGTTGCCTTATGCCTGACATACACTGTTTCTCCTCTGATGCCTCTTGCCGTGCTCTGACTTGGACACAGCTGATTATGGACTGAAACCTCTACAAATTGTGAGTCAGAATAAACCTTTTCATCTTTCAAAACAAGAAAATGTCACATAAGTACACAGACGTTTGTTGTTAAACATTAAAGAAAAGAAAATGTAAGAATGGATAATTCTATGAATTATGTTTATAATTTATAGAGTGTGATTTATCAAATACTTATAAATGGTTCTCTGAAGAAAGAACTTTTAATAGAGACCTGAATAGTCAGGGGGCTGGTGAGTAGGAGGCAACAGTGTCCCAGGCACAGGAATCTCATATTCAAAGGTCCCATGGAGGAAGAGCTCATTTAAGAACAGAAAGAAGTTCCGTGATACTGGGATGTAGTGGATAAGGAGAGAAAAATAGAAAAGACAACATTTTTGCCCTCAAGATACATGTGCCTTAGAGAAAAGCATACATATTCCAAAACTTGCTTATTATACTCTGGGTCTGTGATTTTTCAAAATATATCACAAAAAGGAAAAGTCAGTGCCAGGTACAATCCTTCACTAGCTGATAAAAACCAAGCTTCATGTTTGCCTGTAGGTGACTTGTGCAATTTTTGCAAATAGCAGATGCGCTTTCACAGTACATTGGATTAAGCTTATATTAGTATTATGTCATGTTTCCTGAGAATACATTCTGGGTAAGAAGAAAAAGTGACTTGGATACGGGATCAAGATCAACAACTTGACATCTGTATCTATGGGAATATGTCAGTTAGACAAGCATGGAAGCCATACATGGCTCCTTCTCTACCCATCAGCTCCTCCTGGCAACTACTAATAAATGTTTGATTTCAGTAATTTTGTTATTTCACGAGTATTACATAATTAGGATCTTAGAGTGCATAGACTTTTGGGATTGGCTTTTGCTTTTTGCACTCAGTGTAATTCTCTAAAGATTCATCCAAGTTGTGTGTATAGTTTGTTTCTCTTTATTGATAAGTTGTGTTCCTTGGTGAGGAGGTATCATTGTTTAAGTATTTAACAACTGAAAGTCAAGTGGGTTGGTTCCAGCTCTTGGTTCTCCTACAGAAAGCTGTTGTAAACATCAGTGTAGAAGGTCGTGTAGGAGCATAACCTTTTGTTTTTCTTGGATAAATGCTCACTCCTACTATCAGTAGGATGTATGATAGTTGCACAGTTTTTTTTTTTTAAGAAATTGCCAGATTTTTTCCACAATACTTGCCCATTCAGACAAGAGAAACAATGAGATATTGAAACTTGCGTGTCTGATTTATTTCACTTAAGATTATGGTCTTGGGGTACATCCATTTGGGTAAGAATGCCTCAAGTTTATCTTGTATGGTAGAGTAGTTCTTCCTTGTACATAAATACTACATTTTCTTTGTCCATTTATCTGTTGATGGGCATATGATCTATTTTCATGATCCAGTTATTATAAATTGTGCTGCTGTAAACAAGTATCACTATGGTATGATGATAGCTCTTTGGGTAAGACACCTATAAAGGCAATAGCTGGATCAAATGGAACCTCTAGTTTTAGTTTTTTGAAGAATCTCTATACTTCTTTCCATAGTGGTTGTACCAGTACTCCTGACAATGGAAAGGGGTTTCTTTTCCTCCAAAGCCTCATCAGTATTAGTTTCTTTGACAAATAGTGCTGGTAAGTGGGCTTTCCAACATGCTGAAGATTGAATCTAGACCTATATCTCTAACCATGCACTAAACTAAAGCCAAAATGGATCAGAGATGTAAACATTAAAACAGAAAAGCTTAATCTGCTGGAAGGCAGAATAAGCAAAATTCTTAAAGACATAGATATAGGCAAAGCCTTTATGAGCAAAACCCCAGTTACACAGGAAATATTGCAAAGAACCAGCAAACACGGATCACATCAAATGAAAAAGCTTCTGCACAGCAAAGGAAACCAGCAGCAGAGTGAACAACTAGCAGAATGGGAAAAACTTTTGCCGGCTGTTCCTTAGCAGGGGACTAATAACTAGAATATATAAAGCACTCGGAGACTTAGACTCTCCCTTAAATTTAAAGACTCAATCAAAAGTGGGCATCTGCAATGAAATAGATACTTCTCAGTTGAAAAAGTACAAACAGCAACCAATAAGTATATGAAAAAATGCTGAACATTTCTGGCTATTCAAGAAATGCAAATGAAAACAACATTGAAATTGAGATCCGTCTTATGCCAGAAAGAATGGCTATCATCAAGAAGTCACCGTTTCAAGTATCTAACACTGTGATTAGTCCAGGGTACTATTTTATTGTGATTTTAATTTGGCATTATGGAGCAGAAGCAGAGAATATTATGAGAGAGAGAAATATGTGCTACTGACTATGTTGAAAGGATCATCTAAAAAGAATTGAGAATATAATAGTATAGAGGAAATAATAAATAATGTAGGAGTGAAAAAGTACAATTAGAGCCTTGAGGAAAATATATAGGAAAGAAAATATGTAGGAAAGGAAAGATAGGAAGGGACTACCAGAGAACATTTTTTGCAGCATGAAAATTTCTGCACTCACAATAACACACATGCAGTTGACAGAAATAGAAATGTGGGGGCAGGGGAGATAACTCAGTGCCCTAAGTGCCTGCCTGACAAATGCAAGGACCTGACAAATGCTGGCCCTCCTTGGGCATGCCATGCCAGCCACTGAGACTGGGCTTGGTGGCACACACCTGTGATTTTAGTCCTGGGAAGGCTGAAAACAGGAGGATCACTATGAGTCTGAGTTGCACAGTGAGATCCTGTACCAAATAAATAAACAAAAATTAAAAAATAAAAATGCGTTAGTAAGAAAAGGCAGATGAAGATGATATGAGAGACAAATTCTTTTCTGTTATAATTACATAAGTATGACAAGCTACTGATACAGAAGTAGCCACAGAAGTATATTAATAAAAGTACTTATCACAACTAAGTAAGTTAAAAGTAGCTGATTCTAAGAGGAAGGTGAGAGGAAATGACTATTTTTTGTTATTATAAGCCTGTCAGCACAATTTTTTAAATGCCATTTTTATAATATTTTGGGTAAAATTTTTAAAAGTGTATTAAAAAGGTGATAGGTTGATTTGATCAGTCAATTAGCTATATATTCTTTACAAAAGACAAATGTACCTTAAATGTTATAGAAAGGTTGAAAACGAGCAGAGAGAAACACATCAGGTAAACAGCTAGAAAAGTGTGAACTGCAAGCAGAATAGAAATGGAGGCAAACTGCATGAAGCAACACAAAGCAGCTGCTCTCAGAGAGCAAAGATACTTTAAAGAAAAAGTACAAAGTATTCCAAAAACACACATGGGCTTACACTTCATGTTCAGTGGAGTTTGTACATTTCTCTTCAACCATTCTCTACAGCACATAGAGAACTGCTTCAGGAGTCAGCCTCAAGCAACAATTTTAAAATACCCTCAAAGGATACAGCACACATTTAGGATCCAGGAAATAGTAATTCAACAGCAGCAAGATGATGCACAGATGAACAACAGAAGACTAATAGGCATCAGTGAGAAAGAAGGAGGCAACACAAACAACATAAAAAGAATATGGGCAGAAGTAATAGCAGAACGCTTCCCCAATATGGGGAAACAATCAGACATTCAGGGAACCGAGGCATACAGAACTCCAAATAATAGCAACACAATTAAAACTACACCAAGACATATAATAATCAAGATCTCAGAAATTCAGCACAAGAACAACATATTAAAAGCTGCTAGAGAAAAGAAACAGTTTACATATAAAGGAAAAACCATCAGAATAACAGCAGATTTCTCCTCACAAACCATCAAGTCAAGCAGAGCACAGAGTGAAGTATTTCAAGTCCTACAAGAAAACACATTCCAACCCAGACTGATATATCCTGCAAAACTCTCTTTCAAGTTTAATGGAGAAGTGAAAATTTTCTTAATATATTAAAATTAGAACATAAGCATACAAGTAAACCAGACAAGATCTGGATAGTTAGAAATTTAAAGTGATTTGTGAAGAAATTTTTTGATTAAAGGAGTAATGAAACAAATTTCAAATTAAAATAAGTGATAATTACAGCATTGTGTTTTCAATGGATATGGACTTTTTTGGATATCGACTTCTGGGGGCTATATTCATGGATTATAAAATAAGGCAAATGAAGTAAGTTTTGAAAAACTGGTAAAGAAACAATAAAGCAAATGTATAAAAAGTGGGAACCCAGGATTAAACTCAGGACCTTGCGCTTACCAGGGAAGCACTTATTCCACTGAGCCATCTCCCTGGCCCATTACAACTTTCATAACTATTTTTTTTTTTTTTTATTTTGTGGCACCAGCAATTGAACTCAGGACCCTGTGCTTGCCAGGCAGGCATTTATTCTACTGAACTATCTCCCCAGCCCCCAAGACTAAGTTATTTTTTTATCTTTAAAAAGTGAAAACAAGTTTTAAGTGACATAAAGCAAGTCAAATGTCTAGAAAGTTGAATTTAAAAATGAAGTGCATCTGATCCTGGGTTTGCTATTGTACTACTCTGCATTATGTCTTCTCTCTTCCAAAGAGAAAGTACACACAACTTAGTGTGAGATTGTGAGTCATGACTTATTTGACTATATATGTGACAGACTCAGTGTTTTGCCCAGATCTTTTTATGGCAAACACCAAGAAAACTTATACTATCACATTCTGGTCTAAAGAAAAAATTCATGTTTATAAAACTGGTTGATCAATTCCTTAGAGAAGAAACTGTGTGTACTCTAACCATCCTTAGGAAAAGTTACAATTGTGAAAACCCAAACCAAAAAGTTAATGAAATAATGAACTTGTCAAATAGTACTTTTATGAATAAAAGGTTCATAGGCAATGTCAATAGAAAAATGTCCACTTCTGAGGGAAAAGCCACATACAATTTTTGAAATATTAAAAAAGGGGCTATACTTAACAGATTTAAAACTCATATAGTAATGTATTAGGTCTTGTCAATAATCATAATCCAGATGAAACTGACAAATTTTTAAGGAAAAAATATAGAAAAATTGAGATGTAATTTAACATTTTTTTTCTTTTTTTAATTTTTGAAAACTTTTTATGTATTTATTTATTTAGTACAAGGTCTCACTATGCAGCTCGGATTCATAGTAATCCTCCTGTCTCAGCCTCCTGAGTGCTGGAATTCCACGTGTGTGCCACCACACCCAGTTTCAGGGCTGGCACACGGCAAGGTCAGCAAGGCATGTAGTACTGGGGATGGGACCCAGGTCCTTGTGCTTGCCAGACAGACAGTAAGACCAACCCCTAAAATCTTTTTCTTATGTAAAATAAGACTAATGGAATTGTTCTTAGCAAGATGCAAAGAACATAAGGCTTTCTTATGTTCATAATGGGTATCCACCAGAAATTTCCAGTGACATTATATTCATGGTAAAATATTAGATTCATTTTGTCAAAAGCAGGTAAATGAGAAAGCCATCAGTTCTTACAGCTCCATGTGGTGGAAACTAGAATTCACATTTTTTCTTGTCATTGAAGTGAGATTAGCAAAAGAAATAAAAACAATTACAAAGGAAGAGACACTGCCATTATCCTTGAAAATAACATGCAAAAAAAATCTCATGAGATGTAAGACCATCTATCTGCACTGCAAAAAATAGAGGTTTTAGGAAACCAGCCTATTAATGACTTCTAAAAATTTAGCAGGAGTCTTTTTTCTGACCCATACCAAAACAAGACATTTTGAAAAGAATGTTCCGAATTCTTAGTGGTCACAAAAATTATAAAATATATTTTGGATTAAACAAATAGGACATAAAGGAGAACTATACAGAGAAAATAATTAAACTGTTCTAAATAGATTAAATTTGACTTGATTGCATAAAGGTACTCATGGGTGGAAAATCTCCCCAAATGATTTAAAAATGTGATGCAAGTCCAATAAGATATTAAAATTAAACTTGACAATCCAGTTAAGTTTATCAGAAGAGAAAATGTGTGTAAATAATAAAGACATTTTGAGAAAATATTACCTTAGAGAAGGACTTGTCCTACCAAATGTGAAAAATATTATTAGTTACTGTGTAGTATTAGCACAGGTATAGATAGACCCATGAGACCAAATGTGTAAAAGCATAGACTTCTACTTCTAGTTAACCATCCTGGAAAAAAAGAAATCTTCACAGATAAAATAGATGCAAACATGAACACAAGGATTGTAACACTGTGTAGCAGGAGAAATTAAAGACGACCTACACCAATAGGAAAATTAGTATACATCTCTCTGTGGAGTATGAATACCATACACGTATTACACAGAATAAAGAAGGCATGTATGATTTATTGCGAACTACAAAAATATCGTTGAGTTGAAAAAAAATTCCTATTGTAGGTCTAGATAAAGAGTGTGTGTTAGGGTTGTGGTTTTAAATTTCCAGTGAAGGCTCACGCTCTAAACACTTGGCCATGTGTCCTTGGTGCTGGTTGGAGAGGGAGGGACATTTGAGAGGTGGGGCCCATGACAGGAAGTGAGATCACTGGGGTGCAGAAACACAGCCTGCACATAGTGGATTTTCTTTTGCTTCCTGACTGCTGAGAGGTGAGCTCAGCTGAGTTCCAGCCACTGTCCTCACCATGGTCCTCGGCTTTATTAGAGACCCAAATGCAATGGAGCCAGCAGCTTCTACCAAAACCTCTGGAACCATGACCCAAGTACATCTTTCAGTTTTAAATCATTTTAAGTTGATTCCTTCAGATATTTTTTTCAGAGATGGAAAACTGACTGACGCAGGATGACAATATTTGTATTAATGCACAAAAACTATAATCTTTACATTACTTAACTGTGGGGATATGTTCTGAGAAATTGCATTTCTGGGCAATTTAGTTATTGTGCACAAATCATAGAATATCCTGACTCAAACTAGGACGGCGGTTTTCTTAGTCTTGGGACCACTGTGGTAAACGTGGCCGGTCATTGGCTGCAGTATTATTCTTTGTGTTTGTATTATGCCCATGTATCTATAACTCCACATCTACATATGCATGTACATCAAGGGAGGTCTGAAAGCCGGGCGTGGTGGCGCATGCTTGTAATCCCAGCACTCGGGAGGCTGAGGCAGGAGGATTGTTGTGAGTTCAAGACCAGCCTGAACTACAAAGTGAGCTTAAGGCCAGCCTGAACTGCATAGTGAGACCCTGTCTCAAAAAGACAAAAAAAAAAAAAAAAAAAAAAAAAAAAAAAAAAAAAAAAAAAAAAAAAAAAAAAAAAAAAAGAGAGAGGTCTGAAGGACACCATCACACTTATCACAGCAGTGAACTTTGGGACAGGGATATGAGATGGAGGGGACTTTTTCTCTGATTTAACCCCCATCTGTATTGTTGAAGGGAGGGCTAAACTTGTTTCAAATGAGGAAAACAAGAAGTTACTTTGATAACATAACTCACTGAAAAACAGGTCCCAAGGCAGTTCACGATATTGCTGGAGAATAAATTGGCTGGATTCTGACAACTCAGCAACTTGTAGCGGAAACTAGGAGTCTTAGCAGCTGAGATGAAATGACCCTAGCACAGTGCTGCTCTGTACTTGGCCCCAGCTCCTGCTCTCCCTAGACCTGCTGTCTCCCTTTTTTCATGTGTTTCATTGCTCAACTCACTTTCACATTTTCACCCATGTGCAAAACATGTTAATGCACTGAACTTCAGGTTCTCCGGACATAACATTTTCTGCTTCTCTTTGTTGCTGTCATCTGCAGACATTTGGGTTCAACATCTCTCCCTCTGCAGACCAAAACAGGCTAATCAAATAATAAATTGTTTTGTTTCATTAAATGATGTCACTTCCATGAGGTAATGTGGCTAGCCACTTTATATGTAGTGTTAAATCAGTTCTTCTTTTTTATTTTTGTATTTTAGGGAAGGGTCTGCAGGGTGTTCAGGGTCTCACTCCTAGATTGGACTCATAGTGATCTGCCTGTTTAGAGCCTCCCAAGAGCTGGTATTACAGGGGTGTGCCACCATGCCCAATCTCAGTTGCCATCTTAGCATACTACCCTTGGGGGGCTGGCATGGCAAGCCCTGGGATCGAACCCCTGGCCCCTGCACCTGCTTGCAGGCGCTTTAATCCACTGAGCTGTTTGGCTGGCCCTATCTCAGTTCTTCAAATACTTGAACATGAAAAAAATATTCTTCAGTGCAATGTATTTTCTTGGCAGACAGATATCTTTATAAGTACAAAATATGGGAGGGAAAAAATTAGGGGTAAAAATAATATAAACCACTGAGCAGTGTAGAACCAGGCTCTGTGAAGACAGGATTTTTTCAAGTTTGTGGAAATATAACATCCACGATAAATGAATGACATGATGGTTTTATGTGTCAGTGGTGGGCTTGCCTTCCTAGAAGCTGAGATGTCCCAGGACATCTTGGAATTCTTTGGTTTCCTCTCTTTCTAAGAAACTGCAGAAAGTAATTAACAGAGGCACTGGTAGGTGTGCTGTGAGATCCTGAAGGCACTAGTAACCTCTGCAAGCAGAAATGCTTTTATATTTTAAAAAGTGAGATCAAATGAAAAGTGGTTAAACAGTGTGCTCTTACGAGGTATTCATGGCAGAGTACTAGGGTGGTGGTTTTTAAGCTGTGAGACAGCAGGGTTGGAAAAGAGGTGAGGAAGCATAGGTCCAGAAACAGGGCACCACTTACAAGCACAGTAGCAACTACTGCAGCCTCTCATGCTTATAAATCTTAAAGTCACAAGTTTAAGGCCCACTGAAGAAAAGATAGGAAATATTTTACCCTTCGAATGGAAGACAGATGCTACATGACACCTATAATAAGATGCGCTCCTACCCACTGCCTAGCATGGTAGGAGCAGTAAAAGCATTTAAAAAATGTTTTATGCTTTGACCCTGCAGAAAAATAACATATTATCTGCAATTGAGAGACTCAGGTGGGTTACCCAGGAGAAAATGTGTAACGAAGTTCTGGAAATGGCCCTAAGTGTTAAAATGTCTGAAATAACTCTAGTTTTTTTTTTTTTTTTTTTTTTTTTTTTTGTAAGCCATGGCAGAGAGATGAATGCAAAGATGCAAGGGATCTTTGGGTCCAAGGACGCACACCTAGAAACACCCCTTACTCTTGTAGGCAAGGTGAATGCAGACAGAAAAATGTAGTGGATTTCACTGGAAGTAGTTTCCTGAGTCTTGTGCTGTAACTGAAGCCTTAAGTCTTTTAAGTTGTGAAGATGATTGGTGTGGTATGTGGTGCTAGGGTGTCAAGAAGGTATATGAAGAGATGCTCTGAAAAATATTTATGTTATCAACAGTCTGTTATAAAACATATTTTTTTGTATAAAACATATTGATGAGTTGAGCATAAACATATGAGAAATAGAAAGATTCACATTTGTCTCCAAAAACACATTGGCTTAAGCATGAAGGGAGAAAACAGTGGTCACAATAGGCTTGAGGTTTCACTGAACCGAGAAATTCTGGAGAGTAGGGTGAGACATTTTTGCCAAACCCTAAATGCTACAAAATCTTTTCCTCTAACCAGTCATATAATTGCCATTTCATTCTGTGCATTTCTCAATTGTTTCTTCTTTCTTTCTTTTTTTTTTTTTTAATTTTAAATCAAACAATATAATTTGCCTTGCCTCAGGGTAATTTTGCTAATATTTCCACAATTAAATAATTACTTCAACCTCTGAATTAAAAATGGACTTGCTGTCTCTGTGGGTATAGTGGGCTGTCAGCTGGTTTAAATAACGCCTGAGAGCGGTCAGGTTAAGGACTCAATTTATGTCCTTATAAATTATCATGAGGAAACTTCCTCCATAATGCAACAGACAATTCTATTTATAATGCTTAATTAATCCTCTCCAGTCACTAACCAAACCCATTTGTGACCTTCTGTTTCACCTTTATTCAAATGGAAGTCTCCTGAGATGAGAAATGTTAATATGTGAACGCTGGTAGAATTTTCTGGCATTATGGCCAAGTACTAAATAGCTGGTAGTCTGGGTAAACGAGCTTCTGATAGCTGACTAATCAAATAGAAGAAGGGAATGTCAAGTCGGACAGCACCCTGAGCTCTGCCTGCCACTGCTTGCAGCACTTGTTCTGAATGTCAGCCTTGGCAAATGAGTCAACCAACAGAAGGCATCAGGACTGTAGTAAAGGTTGGCTGAGCTGCTAATATGCAAAGCTGTCTTTTAGATCAACACAGAAAACCTCATGATGAACAGTTCAGTCTTGTCTTACCTAAAATGTTATAAGCTATAGGGTATGGGCAGAAGAGTGTTTTCAGACACATAGAAGGCCCTCTTGGGAAGAGAAAGGAGGACATACAACTCCCTGTGCAAGTTTTCCTGCAGGAAGAGGGAGCAATGATTACTGTAATTTCTGTCTGCCTATGAACTGCCACCTTGGAGTAGGATGGAAACTGCCAGGCTTCAGGGCTGTGTAGTCACATTCTGTATATCCCTGTGAATCAAATGGATCATATTTCCTTTATCTTTCACATCCAAGAGGCAATAGAATGGGATGGCTCTGGCTCTACCATGAGTCTATAGGCAAATCCTTCAGTCCTTCATTCCCTTGAGTTTTTTTTTATCTGTAAAGTGGGAATCCAGTTCCTACTTCATGAAGTAGCTGTCAAAATTGATTAGAGTTCATATGTTTAGGCTTTAGCCTACATACAAAGCGCTATGTAAGCATTGGCTGTAGGTCTCTCCCTTTGGGCTTTTTCTGTTCTTTCCTAGTGAGGCCACTGTAGCCAGCTTGGGTTATTACAATCTGTTTCCTGTATAGCTTTCCTTATTTTAAGTGCATATCTCTCCCAATACATCACCTCCAGTACTGACACTTCTAACTTCAGAACTCTACAAGCCATTTCATACTGCTTATTCAAAGACTGTCCAGAATACATCACATAAGATCTGAAATCCTAGACCTTGATTGCCAGCACCACAGAACCCCACCAAGGCTTATTCTCTGTACCTTTTGCTGTTCCTTCTGAATTTGTGCTTCTTTGGAATCACTACTAGTTTCAGTTCTCTTAACTGATCAAGTGTATCCAGTACACAGGCCTGGCCAGCTAGTAACTTGGCCCCACAGTCATAGACTTCTTTTTTTAAAAATCACTTATTTACTTGGTACAGGACCTCACTACGCAGCTCAGACTCCTAGTGAGCCTCTTGTCGCAGCCTGCCCAATGCTGGGATCACAGGTGTGTACCACCACAGCTGGTTTCAGTGGTCAGCATGGTACGCTCAGGGTCCTGCTCCTTGGCACAGCATACGGTACTGGGGATGGCACCTGGGTCCTTGCTCATGCCAGGTAGGTGTTCAGACCACTGAGCTGTCTCCTGAGCCCACGACAATAAAGTTCTAACATTGTTATGTGACTTGTAGTGATACTTTTCCTTGCTTGATCATGTGATGCTGGAAGGTAGAGTGTGTACAAGACAGTGGAAGCTATGAAGGGAAAGGCGAGTGCAGTCCTAACTCTATCTCCTGAGCTAACCACACAGGCAGGAGAAACAAAACCATGTTGCATGTGTTTGTGTGACTTGGCAATGAAAACACAGTGGTTATTAATGATAGTTATTATTTTTTTTCTTATATCAGGAATTGAACTCTGGACCTTATGTTTGCTAGGCAAGCTCTGTGCCACTGAGCTGTATCCCTGATGATGAGTATTATTTCAACTTACCTATGTATGTAGTATGCTTATTTCCCTGTGAAGACAGGTGCTTGTTGTTATTAAGCAGATGTGTAAGGTTTCTTTTTGATTTATTAAACTTAGGCTTGTGTTGTTTTTAATGTTATAATAAGATACGAATCAAAAGAGGAAGCTTTGCTTTTCATATATATGAACTACATTATGTATTTGGTATGTGGCCCAGGACAATCCCTTTTCCTTCAGTGCAGTTCAAGGAAGCCCAAATGTTATATGCCCAGGCTCTCTTTGTGTCCCTTTATTTTCCTCTCTGGTCTCAGTGTTGTCATATTTATTTATCAATATTCATTGTTCTCTCCACTTGCAATTTATTTCTCTCCATCAGTATCTTCCACTTCAAATTCTGACCATCCTTCAAAGTCAGGCCTGAATGCCACCTCTAACCTGGGGCCTCTGCTGATCCCACTACCTTTTTACCATGTCCTTGGTCTTTTCTGACCCCAGTGCACTTCACCTGGTATTACAGTCATCGATTTATATGCCCCCTATTTACGTTCCACATTCCAGCCTTTCAGCTCCTTGGATCGGGTCTGATTTTCAGTATGTTCCATATCCCTGCCCTATGCTCTGCACAAAGCAGACACTCTGCAAACATGAATGGCACATTCATTGAGAAGTTTGGACGGACAGCCTGGTCTTGTGGTTCATCCTTTCCGTGACTTATTCTCAGTCACCTTATTGCTCCTTCTCATGTGTGCTTACTTTAGTATTTCAACTGTGAAAGTAAATGGGATGAAAATAATCTGATCAGCAGGAATCCCAAATACACAAAATGCATAATCAGTCTTGAAGCCACAGCTCTGCGTCTGTGCACGAGTGGGGAGAAGATAACAGGAGTGCAGTACCTTTATACCTGGTCACAACAGCTGCATTGGTGCTGAGAGGCTCTTGGAAGCTGACAGTGAGAGACACGCTGCTGGTTACTAGGAGACAGGCATTGGTTGGCACCTCAGGGGCTCCTGGGACAGAAGGAAAACACAAGGATCTTTGCTTAGCAAATCCTTTCAAACAATGTTCCTGACTCTTCATAGGATATCTGGAAATACACACTGTGGAAGCATTGTAGAGCCTGATAGCTTTTGCTTTTGAACATTTTTATTAGAAGTCTCAGTGGCTTTTATTTGTTGACACTGTGGTCTTTTTTTCTTAAATTCTTTTTTTTGTCAGCGCACGCATGTGGTGTGTTACGTGTTCACTCCTTGTGGGAGTTGGTGTGTGTATAGAACACATCTTAATTCTTTTTTACATCCCCTCTCCCTCCATCTCTTGATTTCCCTTCCTATTTGAGAAATATCTATCACTTTACTTCCTATTATATATCTTTTATTTTGCATTTTATTTACATTTTGGGTTTCTCATAGAAGAGAAATCATGTGATATTTAAGCCTGTGTGCCTGATTTATTAGAACATCTTCTAAAGGGGTAAAGACTGCCAGTGAGGCCTTCCCATATTATTCTGGGAACACAGTAAGAGATTTGGCTGGGCCAGCAAGAATGGGGCAGAAAGTGACAGCAGCTTCCTATTTAGATACAGTTCACAAGACAGTTTCACACAGATCATATCATGGTGACATTTTGGAGCCCCTGCTTGGGCAAGGGGTAAGGAATAGTGTCATCACTCTTGGGATATGGCAACTGAGGGCCCAACAGGCCAAGTTCCTTGTTCAGAACATAGCAAAGACACACAGTGGGATGAAAGCCCAGGGCTTTGGATGCCAGATTCTGGGTCCTGTCCAAGACAGAACTCTAACTCACTTTGTCTTGGTCTGCTTCCTCTTCAGTAAGCATTTCTAAGAAAAATTGTGGGTGCATGTCATGCCTACCAACTTCAGGCTTCAATGATCTGATGACAGTTTTGAGTATTCCTTAGCACTCAGGAGATGTTCTGTAACTTAGAAAATGATGAAATTTGGTATCAAGTCTAAAGCATGTCTCTTTCTGGTATTAATCTGTCCTAAGTGTGTAGGTAGTGAATGCACTTCTTAATGCACTTGCTGAGTTTTTGTCAGAATCCATATACCAGCACTGTGAGATTATTAATGTTGACAATAACCTTTCATGAATAACATTTGAGTTATTTATTTCAAAGAAAAGGTTAGGCCTGCATTTGGTATCAGTGTATAGTGCCTCCCAAGAAAACATTTTCATTGCCTTTGGTCTTTTTCTGTATGAGATTTAGTTTGTACACTTGAATATTCTCTAAGCAAAAACACTGAATTTCAGTCCACTGAACTGATTTTTCACTTTTGTTTAAATTTCAAGTTAATTTTTTTTTTGTTATTTAAGTAAGATCTCCTAGGATGAGAGTTTAATATTTCACAAGTGTCTGGGCTTTATATTTTGCTTTTCTTTTAGGGGCTGCGCTAAACAGTACTTTTCACTGCTGATGAGCATTATCCAAAAAGGTTTTCCTTAAATTAAGCAGAAGAATTGGTAAAGAGAGAGGGACTGCAGACAAAAGCACAATTCACCGGCAGATTTGACCGACAATCCAGTGTTGCTCGCATTAATTGAAGTTTAGTTTTCAGTTCTATATAAAAAGTGCAGTAGAGAATTGAAAACAGCTTAAACTGGAACTTGAAGTCCAAACTAGACAAATAGGCAAACAAATACTTTTCTACCTCCACATAGCAAAATACAGCCACTTAGTGCATTAGACCATTCATGCCATTCAACATTAGGGTGTTTCAGGTAGAAAGTGCTAGAAGAGTGTGACATGGTGGAGGGAGGCCAGGAGAGCTGAGGTCTCAGCGACGGGTAGGGAACTATCAAAAGCCAGAAAATCAAGCAAGACAAAAGACCCTTTTATGGCTTCTCAGAGCCCTTGCTCTAAATACTCTTGACAACGTCCATCCATGACCCTGGGCAGTGAAAAAAAAAAGTCTGTGAAAGAAGGCCTGGTTGTCTCAAACCAAAGCTCAGTCTAGTTAAATGCATAAGCCTTCTGAGTATACTCACTGGCATGTTCGAAGCCTGTTTTCATGCGTCTGTAGAGCCGATACCTCCACTCCCAAGCTTTCAGCTGCTTCTCTTTTTCTGTGTTGTCCAGAGTGAATCCTTCATTCTCCACCTGGGCAGACAGTTCACTCACCCTGTCCTGGGCCTCCTGGACCAGTGTGTTGAGGTGTGTTGCACGGCTTTCCAGGCTGACAACTAAGAGAGAAGAAACAGGATGGCTTCCCTCTTTCTGGGGAGGTGCTGCTGCCCTGGCTGGCTACTCCTGAGAGGACATAGTCTATGGTGGGTTTAAACAAAGCCAGCTCAAAGTGGGGTCCGTATTCATCCTGAGCTACCTTATTATTTGTATTTATTTTGCCCAAGTTGTTTGTTTCTGTTTTGGTTTTTGGTAGACACTGCTACAGATTTTGTGCTCTCATCACATTCCTCCTGGGATGTAGAAATTTTGTGTGTGTGTTTTAGAGGTACAGTTCTCTTATTACCGACTGATTTATTGCTAACGGACTAGTGTGCAATGGGTGCTAGAGTTTGAGTTAGTGAGTGTTGACGGCTGGGAGACTCCAGTGTGATCACCTGCGATTACAGGATGAGTTTCCAGTTTTGGTCAACATTTCCTGCCAAAAGAGCCTGTAGGAGTTGGCATTTCTATTTTACTTAATGCAAAATAATTTTCCTTTGATTTATGCCACCTCATTTATCTAATCTATCCTTGCATGTGTGAATGTTTTACTGACAGAATTTTCCCAGCATTGTGCTTCTTTAGTATGTCAATGAATCTTAAGCATGTGAGGGCCTATGGGATCTCCTGGTCGCTTCAGAAAGAGTTCCTCCTGGTCAGCGATAAGGAAGAAATTAGCCTTCTGAGGGAAATGTGGTGGAGGAATCATACAAACAGAGAAATCAATCAGAATTAGGGCTGTAAATTTGTTGCTGAAATGTTTCATAGTTCCTGTGACCTAACAATATTTCCCCCTGAGGGTGGGAAAGAAATTCATCCATTTCATCCTGCTAATTAAGGGGCAATATATTATGAAGATAACTGCAGTGAAAATTTGTTAGGTGTATTTTGAAATGGAAATTAGGTGGTTACATATTCATATTCTCTGTGTTCATAGGCATGTTTGCATTAATTACAGGAAATGAATACTAATTTATGATTGCCCCTGTGCACTATCCGTCTCAATTTATTTACAGATGAGGTCAATGAAAAATTAGTGGACCCTTTTTTGTTTCTTCTTCTTTCTTTTTAAAGTTTCTGTTTAGAACACTCAGGACTGTGTTTTGCTACAGATTTGTCATGGTTAATGAATGTTGCCATAGCAGTCAATCATGTACTCTAAATACTGTCACACTTTTTTTTTTTTAAAGCCTCAGTCATGAGCCATGACAGAAAAATAAACAAATAAATATAAAGCTAAAAATCTCTTTCACTGAGCAGCTACACTACGCAGAATCCCCTGGGAAGGCTAAAGGAGGCCAGAATAAATGATAATATAAGTGCTGTGGATGTAGGGAAGCAATGATGGTGCATGAATGTGGAGGTTTTGAAGAAAAAGTACACACACACACACATACACACACACACACACACACACACACACACACACACTCAGGCATACACTCCAGTGGAAAAAATGGCAATATTAGTAGTCTCAAGGTGCAATTTCCTGGAGTAGTAAGATTGACAAGTCAGTACTAAATGCTGTTAATTTAACTAACTTCAGATTAATGGTAGAGTCTGCTGTGACTGAAGCCCTCAAACACAGTCTCATTATAGCCTTGCTGGGAAGGTCCTAAATATAGGCATTGACAGTTTAAAACAAATTCGTATACATTTGTGTATTTTTAGACATAGGTTAGGCGTCAGAGTTTGTGTCACAGTTTTCAGGTTGATTAATTGACCCAGTAACTGCACCCTCTACCCAGTGCCCCCCTGCTCCTTCCTCTCCAAATTATAGAGAAAATGGGGGAATTGTCCTTGTGAAGTTATTCAGTGAGCCTTTTATTGTAAGCCTGATGTTTGAATTGCATGCATGTGTCAACACTTGGGTGATAGACACATGATTTATAAAAATAAATTTTTCTAATACTATGAAATCCCCCCTATTAATTTTTATATCCACAACAGTTATTACTGGTGTGAATTCCAGGTGGCATTTCAGATGGACAGCTTCTCTTGAGCTGTGCTGGGCTCTTCTGATATTTTTCCTGCCTTCCCATGTTCTTTCTGCACCTTTCCTGCCCTCCTAGGATTTTAGACTGGAGGCAATTTGAGTTGTGGTAAAAGATAAAGCACAATAGAGCATTTTGCCTCTTCCAAGACCAACAAGGAAGCTCCATAAACTCAAAGCCAGATGGACTTTCCAAGGTTATTTGTATCCCTTGAGTTCCTCAAAATGGGATACATGAACTCCATAGTGATGATGGCTGGGTTGGGACATAATGGCATTTCTGAAGCCACGATATGAATATTGGGGTCTTCTATGGACATTCTAATTTTACATGTAACTTATGATGAAAGCGTGTTATTAGGATTAGAGACACACACGTTTACTATGCAGAAGGATGGAAATTTTTCCAAACTTTGGGAAGTTTTTAAGAACACAAATGATAGAGCGATCACTCCCTTTATTCACATCCAGGACCCAGTTGTCCCAGAGGAGACACTTACTCTTTTGCTTTTGTTGTCAGGAGTGAGTCCTTGGGTGAGCAAGAGAAGCAGTAACTGAGCTAGTGGTTTCCAACCATTTCACCAAGCAAATCTTTATGCATTTTTTCCAATGGATTTTTTTACAGCTGAATAAAGCACTCTTTTGCATGATTTTTTTTTCAAAGCAGCTGACTTATAAAGTAATCATGCTTTTCCTTATTATTAATGATCTATTTGAGTGCCAGTAGAAGCAACTGTTCAGATGAGATAATCAACCTGCGTTAGTACACTTTAAGCAGAAGCAAGGAAATATAATTATGTTATACTAAGTAATTTTATCTTGAATAATACAGTGATAGGGTAGGCTTTGACTCTTCAGAAAATGTCTGGGAACCTCATCTTTGTTTTTTCAACTCAGGAATGGGAACCATTTCCATTTCCTTATTTTGAAGATGAAGAAATTGAAACCAGGAGGATAGGATGACTTAGATATGATATCCTTGAAAACCTTAAAAAGATCATTGAACTTCTCTATAAACCACATGTTGCATGAATCAACCTATTATTTAAATATTGCAATTTTCTAATCACTATTTAATGTGAGATTGGTGAACTCATTTTGTCTGACTGGGATATATTTATTTTATGATTGATTTTCCTGCCCATCTCTCTTTTCTAGTGTCCAATCATTTCTTGTTCATTTCTACCCACTGGATATTTCCCCCTTGAATCCTGCACTGCTGCCTTTTTGAAAGTTTAGCCTTTTCTCCCATTGCAGTTGGTTCCTTCTTGAGCCAAGCAACTGTCCCTGGGAGCAGTCAGAGCCAGCACAATAGAGGGTTTGTGGGTGTGTGGCAAGCAGTCCAGCTGGGGTAAGACCACTCTGCGCTCCTGAAACAGGCTCCATGCTATTGTGGTGTTAATTATCAACAGCATTTCTACCACCCAGTGCTTCTGAGTGGGTATTTGTTATAAGACCTGCCCAGCTAATTAACTAAGGGATAGGGTGGGGGTGGGGTGGCGACTTGGTGTTCAAAGAATACAATTACAGTTACTGTTTAAGTACTGAGATAAATAATGATCATGGACTGAATGGAATTGCTTCACTCCTGGAATCTAACCTATGATTACCAACTACTTCCTATTTCTTCATTTTATCCTTATCCCTTTAGTTGATGAATTAGGGCTTGGTTGATAATTGCTTAAAGCTTGAAAATATAATGTGGGTAAAATGTAAACTAATTTTAATTTCTCCATTGAGGACTTGATGGAGCAATTCATTTTGTTGGCTTGAAAGGAATGGAAGCAATGGACTGCTTTGCAAATTACTGATAATACGGCATTCCACAGTTCAGTAACAGGTGTCCTATTAATGATGTTTCCCTCTATTTTATTGATGAGAAAAATAAGGCACTTAGACAGTCATTTCATCTCAATGGTAGAAGTATCCTTATAATTAACTTTTGATACCTCTTCCTAAGGCCTCTTTGACCACTTGTAATCTTAGCGAGTTCCCTCATGGCTTACTGAGGTAGCCTAACTCATTATATGATTCCGGACAGCTTCCTTATCTTGACCTGAAGCTTACTTTCTACTATTTTCAAAAGTGGAGAAAATTTACAAAGGGCTTTGGAATCCTATAAATGGGTGCTACTCCTAACAGATATTGACCCTAGCCAGTTACTCTGCTTTATCAGGCTCAAGTAGCTCTTCTGTAAAACTAGCACAATAATGGTATCCATCGCATCAATTATAATGATGATCATATATGCAAAGAAGGCTTATTTAACAGAGACTCACATTATTATTAGCACACACATTGATTTCAGGCCCTCAAACGTAAAATATTTGTTTTAGTGAAATAGCTTAATGTTCTTCTGTCAGAACGTCTTGACTTAGGTAAAAATTTTTCATTCCAGCTGCTGTTTAGAAATATAATTCATAAGGGTGAATTCACCCTTATGAATACACATTCAACCCTGTTATTTCAAAGGAGAAAACAAGGTCATTTAAGTATATTGCACTGAAAGCCAATATCTTCTGGGAAACCAAGAAAGGCAGTTGATAAAATTTATCTCTACTGATCATAAGTGGAAGCCTTCTATCAACTCACAACTGGCTTGTTTTAAAGTAGGAGTATCAAGAGAAGTAATATAGCAGTACTCTAATGATTAAATGTGTTAAAATTGTTAATAATAGAGAAACTCAAAACCTAAAATGCAACTTACTGTCTTGTTAAAGTTTGGAACTTAAAACTCACTGTGGCTTCCTTTGAGTGAAGCCTGTTGTCTTATTTTAAGATTCTCCCAATGATTTTGAGAATATTGTTCCCCAAAGATTTCAGAGACCTAGAGAGCAAATATTTCATGTTGATTATTAGGAAAATTTCTTTGTCCAGAATTCATCACATCTGGACATGGGCTCAAGCATGTTCTCTGCTGTTTTCTAGCAGAATTTGCTACTTTCTAGCAGGATCCTTAATATACAATAGGAATTTACCACATCCATATCACATAAGGTAGGTTGAAACCAAGATTCCTTATGAAGCCAGCCTTAGGGCAGGAATATATTTCAGTAGCACAGTGCCTGCCTTGCAAGTGAGAGATTGTGAGGTTGTGAGTTCAGTTCTTGGCAACTGTTAGGGTTCGCATACAGGTGTCCCACCAAAGCCTCATGCAGTCTTGGGGCAGCTTCTGTAATTTGTGATTGATTACTGTGGATGTGGATGCTGCCCCTACTCTGGGGAAGGTAATTTGCATTTCAGTGTAAGGAGAAAACAGGGGTTAGCTACTTGAGCTACTGCTACCTCTCCCTTTGCTCTTGCTCTTTGCTGCCGCCATGAAAGCTTGCTTTCTTCTATGTGCTGCTCTGCCTTAGACCCAGCTGAATATGGGCTGAAACCTCCAGTAACTGTGAGCTAAATAACCTTTGCTTTCTTCATTTTGAGTTTCGGGTATTTGTCCCAGCAACAAGAGAAGAGTAACTAAGGCAGTAACACACAGAAACGTGCACACACACAGAAAAATGCCCAAGAAAACAGCGTTAGAGACACAGG
Source organism: Ctenomys sociabilis (assembly GCA_004027165.1). NCBI lineage: Eukaryota > Metazoa > Chordata > Mammalia > Rodentia > Ctenomyidae > Ctenomys > Ctenomys sociabilis. Next base: position 10,080 of record PVKA01007901.1, on the reverse strand, counting down.
GGGGCTTTCTGTGTAGGTCTCATCACATTCAAAGGGCAAATGCAAATCTTTCTCACCACAAATGAAAATATTTGAATAAATTATTTGGGAAATCCAAAGCAGATTATTAGTGCTATCTTTAGGGGGTTTGCATATTAAACTGTTTTCTGTTAAACAGTTTTCTATTATAAACAGATAACTGTTTTCTGCCAGAAATGCAGTGATAGCTATATCATTTAAATTTCCTAGTAGTGACATTTAAAAAAGGGAAATGAATTTCAGTAACAAATTTTAGTTAACTCAATATAGCCAACTGTTATCATTCCATAATGTAATAAATGTAAAATTATTAATTAGGCATGACTTTTGATACTAATCCTTTGTAATTCAGTATAAATGTTATGTTTAGAACAGATTACAATCTAGACTAAGCACGTCAATTGATATTTGTGATAATAGCCTAATGAGGTCCAAAGTGATTTAAGGATTCGTGAATAAAATGTAGAATAGTTAAGCTAAGCTAACGTATCTGTCACCTAAAATCCTTCCTTTAAAAAAAAATGTGTTTGTTTATTTGATACAGGGTCACACTACACAGCTCAGACTCTTAGTAATCCTCCTGCCTCAGCCTCCCCAGCACTGGGATTATAGGTGTGCGCAACCATGCCCGGTTTTAGTGGCTAGGTTGGTGCACCTAGGGTTCTGGAGTCAGCATGGCATATGGTACTGGGGATCAAACTTGGGTTCTTATACTTGCCAAGCAAGCACTTAGATCTCTGAGTTATCTCTCCAGCCCTGTAAATCATTATTTAAACACTGTATGGCTTCTCCCTATTTTTCAAACCAACAGTAGCCAGGTTATACAAGCAATCTAAGCATATCAATAAATAAATAGATGGAGAAAATTCAATACACACACACACACACACACACACACACACACATACTGCGGAATATTATTCAGCCTCTAAGAAGGAAATTCTATTGTGATAATATATGTAGAACTGGAGAGAGCTGTTACAAAATAAAATAAGCCAAGTGCAGAAAAACAAGTGTTGTATGTTCTATGTTCTCACTTGCATGTGGAATCTAAAACAGACTCAGTGCAGAAAGCACTGGAGAGACGATATGGAGAGACGATAGTCAAGTGATGCAAAATCTTAGACAGAAAGATGTGTGATGTTTTCATCCACTACACAGTGTAGCGAATGCAGTTAATAACATAATGTGCACTTTAAAATTTCTAAGAGAATACATTTTACATATTTTATTACAAAAGGTAAAGCCTGCAGCCAGGCCTGGTGAGGCACACATGAGAGGTAGAAGCAGGAGTATTGCAAGGTCAACTCCAGCCCAGGGAATTTAGCAATCTCTTGACTCAAAATAAGAAAAAAAAAAAAAAAAAAAAAAAAAAAAAAAAAAAAAAAAAAAAAAAAAAAGGGCTGAGGATGGAGTTCAAAATAAGGGTCCTGGGTCCAATCTCCAGTGCTGATTTTATAGAAAGACAGGCTGTCCTTTTATAAAAGGATACTCTTTTGTAAAATTAACACCCAGGTTCATTACTTGGCACCACATTCCCTTGCCTTGGGCATGCAGAACTGGCCACTAACACCAGGTGTGGTGGTGCATGCCTGTAATCCCAGTGCTGACACCGGGTGTGGTGGTGCATGCCTGTAATCCCAGTGCTGACACCGGGTGTGGTGGTGCATGCCTGTAATCCCAGTGCTGGGAGGCTGAGACAGGACAATCACTGCGAGTCCGACCTGCATAGTAGTAAGACCCTGTACCAAGTACTATATATGCATATATATATATATATGGAAGGAAAATTATGTGTGACTATGCAAACAAACACAAATAGTGTTTAATCCATTGATTTTTTAAAAAAGCATTTCTTTCCTAAGAAATAATATATTCACATCCCTCAGAGAAGTAGCCTTGGGATTCATTGAGTTCAATTAAATAAATATTAACTGAGTGTCTAGTGTCAGCTGTGGATACAGGCATGAATGAGACAGGTCCTGCTGTTGACGAAGTTTACTTTGCAATGCTGAAGTAACAGAAAGCAAACAGACATATTGCAAAAAACAATGCTAAGTGTTACGCAGGAAAGTGTAATAGAGTACTATGATGGTAGAGTAATTGTTTAAACTTTGGATGTGGTGGCCAGTGGAAGCAACTGTGCAGCATTTGAAGTAGAAGGAACAGCTAGTGCAAAGGTCCTGTGGCAGGATAGCCTAGACTGGTATATTCAGAGATCGAAACGGCTGTTGGTGTAGGTGAGTGGTGCACAGAAGGAAATGATTTTTGAGGAATGGATTTATAAAGTGGAGTAATGAAAATATTTGGGCCTAATTTTAGAGACCTCCTTCTTTACACATTCTTAATGGTGGGAAATTTTGTCTTTTGCAAGTGGATTTGATTTCAGGGTGACGATGGATGACAGTGTTGCTTTGGAAGAAAAATTATGTGTGACCATACTGAGTTTAATTTTCTCATGAACAGACTCTGAGGATAATTCCAAAGTGCTCTGTGCAGTGGCAGTGCTGTGCAGTGAGTGTGGTGTCTCCCAGGAGGACCATGTTACAGGATAGCATTCACCTGGGTTGCCGACTTTCTTGACTGTGTTTATTGACATAAAACCAGCTTCATTAGTTTATAGTCACACCTCTTAGACATGGCCTGAACCAGTCCCAGCACTAACAGGAATCCCGACGATAGGAGAAACTAGGGGTGCAGGCTGACCCATGAACCAAGAGTGAAACATTGATGTCTACATTATGTGTCCTCTAGTCTTGGCAGCTCTGTAGTCACACTTTATGAATTCTTGGTGGCACTTTTTATTTCTACAGGCAACATCTGAGAGATGGTAAGAGACACAGAGGGGAGGGAAACAGTCTGGAGAGACAGACAATGCAGCTAAGAGAAAAAGCATTCAGAGTTAAGCTGAGAAAGGTTGCATGATTCTCACTGGTTCATGTGGTTCTTTTTTTTTATGTGTTTGGTTGTTGCAGGGTCTCACTACGCAGCGTGGACTCAGAGTGATCCTCCTGTTTTCAGCTCCCCCAGTGCGGGGATTACAGGTGTGTGTCACCATAGTCCGCCTTGGGGGTGGGGCTGGCGGGGCATATGGGCCAGGCATCATGGTCCCTGCACTTGCCTAAGCAGGCACCTTAGTCTGCTGAGCTATCTCTCCAACCCCTGGTTCATGTTTTTGATAGTGTAAAAAATGGAAACAGCCAGGTTACACTGAAAACTGTTCTGTGATGGTGCCTAGGAAACAGCATCAGCATCAGCAGCTGCAACCAAGGGGTATGTATAAGCCTCTGGACAGCTTCCAGGCTTTACCCACGTATCTATGCAGGTCTGACCGATGACTTTGGAAGCAAATTCCCAAATGTTACCTGGCTGTTGTGATTCCTGATAAGAAATGGAGAAGATTGGAGAAGAGTTCCTTCTCAATTGTGACGGACTCCTTAGTTGGCATAGTGAGGACAGCATAGGGTTGGTTTTAGGAAAGAAGTATCCAGGGGAAAGGAAGAAAGAAAATGACCTATGTTAGAAACTTCCTGCTCTACTTTGAAATATATGACTATCATTAAAAGAGGAACAGATGGAGAGCCAGGAAAGCAAGGAAGTGTGCATACACCGTGTGGTAGTGATTTTGCCAAAACTTTTCTGCAAATGCCAAAGCACTAAACAGACATCTGGATTCAGATTATGGCTCCAGAACCTGCTGGCTTTGTAGAGTTAGGTGAGCTATTTGATTTTTCTTGTTTTAGTTTCTTCCCTGATTAAAGAAGAAAAATAACATTCATCTTTCAAGCCAGCTTTCAGAATCCAATAAGATGATGTAGACAAATGCATTTTTGTGTATGTAAGATATATTAAGCTCTTTTGTTATTTTTCTTCTATTAGATCCGACTCCTTTAGCTCCTTGGGAGCAGTTTATAGCAGGTGTTTGCTTATCTGGTTCTGGCTGGAAGGATGGTTTTTCTCATGGGTAGGCTCAAACTTATGAACAAAAGTAATTTCCTCCCTTTTGTTCTTGATATAGAAAGTGAATTAAAAATTCCTGAAAACATTCTCTTCTTTGATCCTGCCTTTCTCCAACACAAATGGCACCTTAGTGCACAGACCGAATAAAGAAATATGCCACAGGATTTTAGCAAATGGGAAAAAGAGAAAGATGCAAGCGACCCGTGGTCATAGTTTTTCATAGTGTTTATTTGGAAAGAGACTGAATTAGTGTAGCAGGACACCAGGTACTGGAATCCTGTTAATTTTGCTAGATGTACAGCTTTGAGTTAGTCATAGATTCCTTATAATCGCACATTTTTCATCTTCAGAATCAATTTAATAACATTATATTGCAGAGTTATTTTAAAATCCAAACAATATATGTGGAGACTCTTAGCTCTCCGGTGAGGCGGCACCCCCTAGGTTCTCCTGTGTGGGTCTGTACACACTACAATCCAAGTCTTCCAGTGGCTCATCTCTGTAGAATCTCTGTTATCTGACTGAACTATCAGCTTCCCTTACATAACCATATTGAAAATAGTATCTTCCCCGTCAATCTCTAGCTGCTTCCTTATTTCATTGTCTTCATAGAATTTATTATTTGAGTTTTTGTTTTAACTCTTCTACTTAATTACTTATTGGAAGTCTCCTACTTGCGTGTTGGAATTTAGGACTTCTGGGGTCAAGTAGGTGACATAGGTGTCATATTTCATGGAGGCTGCAATTTGGGCTTATCTCTTAATTTTCACCCATTACAACTTTGTGATGGTTATTATCCCAGAAGGAACAAGCTAACCAAGGCATGTCTTGAACAAATGTGCTTTTGGTTTAACCAGATAGTTAGTACTCGAGGTATTTTCTGGAGATTTAAATTTGCACAAGAGGGTTTTGGGAAGTTGGGCGTCTTTCTGTCTTCAGGAAAAGTGTAGAATTCTTGGTAGTGTATCTATTAAGTAGGACTAATATTTCCTGTAGCCCAGTGTAGGATGCAGGTGCAACATCTGGTCAGTGGTCTCCTTGCTTCTGTCATATGGGATCCAGTCTTTATTTTCTGTGTTTAGACCCATGGTCCTCTTTCTACTCTTTTCCTGAACCTATGGGGTAGATGTACTTGCCAAATGAATTAGGAGGCAGCAAGAGTGTCTTTTGGATTTATTCCACCCTTATTTGCCCATCTCTCAAAATCTTCCAGTTCTATAAAACAAACAAACAAACAAAAAGTGCTTTGACTGTAGAACTCTTTTGAAACCTTCAAATCCTATTGAGCCCAAGTCCTTACTCTCTTTGACATGGATGTGGTGAACTTAGAATTTTTAAAATAAAGATTTTCCTGATCCAAGGATCTGCCTCTGTACCTAGACTTTGGGTGGTAGTGGTTTATAAAATTTAGGAGCAGAGAGGTAACCTCTAATTATATATTTGCTTACTTCTCTTGTACCCTTCTGGGTCTCACCACTCAGAAATAAGTGAATCAGTATTAGAGAAGCTAACAGTTTGATGGGTTTACCTTTTTTTCTTCCAGGAAACATAAAATTCATGGCACAGAGCCATTGTGGTTATTGAGTCAGAGGTCTTGCATGAAGGGGAATGTGAGCGTGTACCTCATAATGTTCTTGTGAGAATTAAAGGAGTCAAATGCCTGTAAAGTCTTCAGAACAGTGTGTGGCAAGTTTGAAAGCTCTCTGATAGTATCTGCTCCAGTCCCAGGGTAACTTAATCTACAAGTATTATCCTAGACTTTACTTCAAAATAGATCCAGAATGAAGGAAGTCACCAAAGACCACACATTGTATATTTACATTATATGAGAAGTCTAGAACAGACAAATGTATAGAAACAGAAAGGTTTTCTTAGTGTTGGAAGGACAGCAGGCACCATGGAGTTATGATTCAGCAGTACGGGGTTTCTTCTTGTGACAAGGAAGTTGTCAAAGTGACTGTGGTGACAGCTGCACAATTCTGTGTATATATCAAAGCCCATCAAATTGCACACTTTCAATGGGTGAGCTCTGCAGCATATGAACTATATCTTAATACATCAGCCAAAATGTACATTCAGAATTCTCCCATTGGTCAGCAACCCAGTCAAGCTTGTCCAAGCACCTACCAGGGTGTCTGGATTATCAGTGCTGCATCCCACATGCCTTTCCTGGTCCCATCAGCTCCACATCACTGTTGGTTCCCCACAGATTGCAGTTATCTTTCTGTGTCCAGCAACCTATGGCATTCATCTGTCTAAGCTGCTTGCTGTTTTCCCCTCACACTCAGGCATCAAGGGGAAGCATGCTGGCATGGCCTCAAGGTCCTGCACCATCTGGTTGCAGCGCCTCCTGCCTCACCTATTGTTCTCCCACGTGCTACTTAGCTTTGGCCACATTGGCTCTCTCACTCCGCCACTATATCAGCCTCATTCCCGGCAGCCTCAGCTCTCTCCTAGCTGCACCCAGAGTTTGACTCTCACATATTCCTGTAGCTTGTTTCTCTGGGCTTATCTAGGACCTAACTGAACTACCAGTATGCCCGGGACCAACCATACTGAAGCTAATATCTTACCCTTCAGTCTCTAGCTGCTCACTCATTTCATCTTATTCATAGAATTTATTATTTGAGTGTTTAATTATTTACTTGCTGTTTGAAAGTCTCCTCCATTAGTATTTGGGCTCTGTGACAATAGGAAGTCTGTCTTGCTCACCATGGCATTACCAGCACCTAAAAGATTATTCTGCACCATGTTTGTTGAATAGATGAGTGAAAGCATGACACTGACTGGTATACAGAGACACTCACACGTGTACTCCTTTTCTATTACACTTCCTATTCTGGTTCATCATTTGGGATCTTTCACATACTCAAAAGCTTGGTCAAAAGTCTTACAGGGAAGTTCTGTGGGAGAGGTCGTTTTTAATGACATTTAGAATATTCTCAGGCTGGGGAGGTAGCTCAGAAGAATAAGCACTTGCCTGGCAAGTGCAAGGTCCTGGGTTCAATCCCCAGTACTGCCAAAAAAAAAAAAAAAAAAAAAAAAAAAAAGAGAGAATATTTTAATTAGAATACAATTAAATATTTAGACTGATGAACGTGACTGTTCATCATGAAAGTCCAGGGAAACACGTAAAAAATCTCAGAGCCTGTGCTTACTGAACCATGCCCACCTTGAAGGTCTAGGTATAATGCTGTTTATTCTCTGTTTACTCACAATGCGGACTTTCTCGGGCCCCTGTCTTCAGAAGAATCTTCGCAATGGGCACGTTGTTGGTCATGATGGCAATATCCAGAGGTGTCAGCCCCTCACTGTTTGGTGTGTTGAGGTCTAGCTCTTCTGGTGTGTACTGGTCCAGGAGGAGCTGCACAGCATCGATGTCCTGCTGCTCAACTGCTTCAAACATGGCTTCATTACCCTGGAAGTTCTGGAAGTAAAGAATGAAAGCAGGTTGGTTCAGTGACCAGCGTGTTTTTGTGGAGTATCTCTTCTTAGTTTTTAGAGGCTGCTTTAGGGACTGCAAGCCCACTTATAGATGGATAATTGTGTAACTACAATGCACCACAAGATCTCCCCAGTACATACTGTTGAAGCTTCCTCATTTCTTTCTAATGGGCATTGAGCAAATTTAAGGCAGTGGAACATTATATAGCAAAATGAGTCTTGGGTAAGTGCTGAAATAAGCACTTCTCAAACTAGTCTTTTACAGAGGAACCACTGATTGATTAAAAGGTGTGCTGTGAAAAAGTTAGCACATGGCCACCCAATAAATGTGGTAAATGTTGGATTAAATCAATTTGATCCATTATTACTATAGGAATTTGTATTTTAATTATGTATTTTCTTTAATCACTTTAACATATTTTGTGTGTGTTTAGCTTTAATTACCCCTAGAATAGTGTTCTATAGTGCACAGTTGGGAAGATTCTAGCATAGTTGATATTAGCAGAGATAGTTTTAACTATGACTAGCTTGGTACCAAGAATGTACCTTCTCTGTTCCTCCTAAGCCCATCCCCTGCCATTCCATCCTTAGGTGGTGACATCCTTGGCCTTTACGATGGCAACTGTCAGTCTTGGCTCTACTCTGGTACAAGGATAATCGTTCTAAAGAATATATGCTCCATGCTATATCAGTACTCACAGCTCTTGTAGCTCTATTCTGCCTACAGTTGGATGCCCACTTTTCTAGATCCATTGGTGTTCTCATACCACAGCTGCATTTCCCAGAACCCCAACTGGTGCACTCCTGGTCTTTGTGAGCTCTGAGGTGAAGAGCTCAAGTGGCAGATTTCAGTAGTTTATGGCTAATTGTTTTGGGGGGTCTGAGGCAGTCACAAGTTGAATATTTATGGAATATATATTACCAAAAGAAATAGGGACAAAATAGTTCTTTTGAAAAAAACTTTTGAGGGATTAGCAATAAACAAGAGAGGTCTCTGGAATTGATTTGCTTTAAAAATATTGAAATACCAGTGGCCTTGACCTAGCACTTGATGGGTGTGAGGCAGATCTTCAGTGACCAAATGTTCAGGCAGATAGGTTTATCGTTAGTCCTATCAGAAACTGATTCTTTCTATCAGAAACTGTTGGTTGGCTTTCACTAAGTAATACCACACAAAAAACCAGGAGCTTGAGGATGATATGAAGTGATCATGCAATATTCAGTTTTCACAGTGTGGACCCAGGATTTAAGCTACTTTGATATGCAGGTCTTGTTGCTGCAAAACAAGCTGCCAAATGGAAAAATGTTCCGTTTGCACACTGCTAGGCTGAAAGACCTCCCCCGATCAGGCACCTTTAGCCACAATCAAGCCCTTCCAGAAGATGAATTTGAAATGAGAATATGTGTGAGAAAACAAAGTTAATATGCTGCCCTGTCCAAATAATGTTAATATTATTATTTGAATGAACCCTGGTGATCTCCAAGATTCCATATTTGCCAAGCAGATCTTTAGAGACTGATTTCTTAGTTGTGAAAAAGGAGCCACCGGAAGAAAAGGAAAGATCTCGCCATCACTCAGAGTTCATCTAACATCATAGATAGATGTTGTTCCTGTCAGCATTTATAAAATTGTGAAAACACATGCTTCAGAAATAAATGCAGATCGCCTTAGAATCTTCAAATACAACTGAGCAAATCAAACCGACATAATAAAAAGAACTCTGTTACCACTGAAGTCTTTCTGAGACTCAGCCGGTCAGTTCTTGTTCTAAAATAGGCTTCATCGAAGGAAGAGTGGCTCCCCTTCAGCTTCTCTGACAGGTTCCTGTACAGGCGTTTGGCAGCGTTGGGGGAGGATGGGGCACTGTGTTTCTTTGACTGAGCAAGATGTAAATTCTGCATTTGTTGGGTCATTTTCACACGGCAGTTCCTAAGAAGAAAATCCAATGAATCATTGACAACACAATTGTAAGCTGAGAAAGAATTTTATTGCCTCTTGTCACCACTGGAATCCTAATAGAATGTTGGAGCTGGAAAGGATCTCAGGGATCATCTGACCTACCTTCTTCATTTTCAAAAGTGAGAACTGGATCCCAGAGAAAAGAAGCACCTTGTTGATGGTCACAGACCTAACTGGTAGGACAGCCTCCCTTTTCTGTATGTGCATTTTCATTTTCATACCTATGTATATGCTATGAAGCTCTGCACAGTCTATTGATGTCTCAGCCAGTTGAGGAAGTGTCCCACTTCTGTAACCTAAGGGCTGTTTAGTTATGTTTGCATATTCAGGAAGTGGGGCTTTCCTACTTACCTTGTCCCAGATGCTGCCTCAAGTAAGGCAGCATGACTGTTCGCTGCACACCCTTCTGTTGGTGGTGCTACTTGAACTCTGAGGTAGATTGTATTCATTTGTTCAACTACCCCATGGCAGAGAGGCTTGGCGTATGTGTATACGTGGGACCCTTCCCTCTCACCCCAGACCCCTTGGGTAGGGCTCCTCCAGGGCACTCCCAACTGCTTTGCTCCTAGTAGTATTTGAATGTTGTTCCTCAAGTCTCTGATCTCTTAACAGCCCTGATCCCTCACCCATTCACACCTGAAGTCAGTTTGTAGGAGATCAGCCATACTCAAAGTTAGGTAGTTAAAAGCTACCTAACT
>PVKA01007900.1:0-75564 GCA_004027165.1 Ctenomys sociabilis | reverse complement strand
TCTGCTCGCCCCACGCCCCACGGATGACAAATCACCAGCATCAAGATGAGAAATGCGGGCCCAGGAGGAACGACGGATTCAGAGGGATCTAAGGAATTACCCAACTTTGTGAGTGGGCTTTGGAGGTGTAACTTATGGGCTGCCCTTCGTGCCGGTTAAGTAATAAACGGATGTCCAAGCTAAGGCAAGAGCATGACAGAACTGCCACAGTATTTCCCAATTTCCCGAGAGTCCCCTACACTGCACATCATCTGGAGTAAACTGCAGTCCGACGCGTGCGTGCTTACAGGACGCGGGGCTCGGGGCTGTCTGGGGTGCCCAGTGCACCTCCTAATCAGTGAGGAGCGCCGCGTTCAGCAAAGGGCAGCTCCTACGCCGCATCCGTCAGTCCGTCTTCCTCCCCACGAGGGCAGCAGCCTGGCCCTGTCCGCCGCGCTCCCGAGCCAGGTCTGTCTGGGCTTCCATCTCTCCGAGGCTGTGAGGAACAGGGTCCCATTTTCTGAGGAAGGCTTCCGTCCGCCCCCAGGCTGTGGCCCGGGACACGCGCTGAAGCGAGGGAGGCTCGCTGGGGGCCACAGCCAACTGCCGGCTGTCTTTTTGGTCCTCCTCGCCCGGACTGGCCCGAATCAGCAGCCCTGCCATCAGCAACCAGGGTGCGAGTGCACAGAGCGAGACCCGCCTCTCCCCGCTGGCCCCGCCCCTGCCCCATGCAAACTGCATCTCGCCACTGGCCCCGCCCCACGTGGACCGCCTCTCACCGCTGACCCCGCCCCGCCTGCCCCAAATTGACAGCCTCAGGTTCAATCGTCAGTTTATTAATACAGGAGAGCCCATCAGAGTGTACATAGTGCAAAAAGCTGTTGTCCCCTGTGTGACAGAACCATCCTCCGCCATACCGCAACAAAACAGGATGAAAATCCCTTCATATCAGCTCATACTGATTTTGCTAGTTTTTATTAGAGTATAATTAAGACATTAAATTATAAATTTGTGTGGTATAGTTAGAAATTAAATTACAAAATAATACAAATACTTTTTAAGATGTGATGTGCCAACAAAGTACACTTTTACCATTCATTAGGGTTCAGGTTTCAGAGTAAGCAAAAAGTTTGGTTGACTCTGATATGTGTGAAAGTGAAAAGGACACAGGAAGAGAAATGTCAGCATAAGTTAGTTCACAGAAAATTTCTTAAATCAAAAAAGATAATTAAATTTTGCGCAGATTAATGTCCTAACCCGTTGGCACCACATACAGAAAATACTTACATGACAACTTTTTAAAGCAAACGGCAGCTTTATAAACAGTAATACTTCTTTATACATATATTAAAGTAACAATGTGTTACGATTTAGCAGTTCTATGCTGAAAATGGATGTAGAGATCACTGCACATCTGCACAGCGTAATCCCCATCCCACTACTTCTCCCAACTGATTAAGAAATCAGACAAATACATTATTTGGATATTAATTTATCAATATTAAACTATGTGAATTCCTTTTGACTACTTCTTTTCCAAATACTGGAAGCATATAAAATACCATCTCTGCAAAAATGACCTCCAGTCAAAACCTGTAAAAACTTCAATGTATAACACATTATTTTTCTATGTTTAGTCAAAAGAAATATATTACATCATTTATAAACATAGTTAAACCAAAAACTAAGCTAATAGAACATTTGTCTTTTGAGAAGCAATTTTCATGGCAAAGAAATCTACTAAAGCGAAAATCTAATTCAGGGATTGGAACCCATATTATAAGTCATATAGTATACTGAATCATTCAGTATACTGTATACTGAAATAGAAACCTAACATTATTATTGCCAATAAAATAACTTCTACACACCAAGAAAAAAAATCACCATTTTTTGTGCTGATGAACCCTCTGTCTTCCTATCAGATCTCTTTCTTGCCCTCCAAAGAATGAACCACACCCACTTCCCAAAATAATTAACTTCCCCAATTCTCACATGTCCCAGAAAGCCTGTAATTCTATATACAGTTTCCAAAGCTTACCTAATGGAAACAAGTGAGAAACATCACAAATGGCGTGTGGGACACTTGGTGAGTCTCGAGCTGCCCACCAGAGGACCTGTCAGGAAAGGGCTGTGGTCCCTCAGCTGGCTAGCTGGCGGAAGCGGGCTGCGGACACTGCCGAACACACGTGCACCTTCCCCTGCCGGCAGCAGTCAGCTCAATTCACCGTGCTCGGGTGCTTTCCTTTTGCTACAAATGTCAAAAAATCAAAGACAACGACTCCTGTCCAGAAGACAAAGAGAAACCTACAAGAACCTTACGAAAACTACTGCCTAAGATCAAGAGTCCTCTGAGTCACTGACACTGAGCAAAGGAAACCAATGCCATAAAAAAGTAGGAAAAGTTTTAAAACTTCCTCTCAGGACTGTCAGTAGCCCAAAACCTCTATCATTTCTTTAAATGCACGGACGCTTCTAAACCTATGGAGACAGTAAGATCTGTTGCATCTGAATCCAAGCTACCCGCAGGGGCTTCATTCCTTACTAGCTGTATGCCTCTACAGGCGGGTACTTACTGCAAGCTGGCTGCAGCGCTCCTTGCCTTCCCACAAATCCTATACTGCCGACCTGACCCCAACCTCTCTAGCAGTGAAGTGCCAGCATTACAAAGCAAGACAATGAGCAGCACAGTACCCCAGGGAGTTCAGGCAAGCAGTCCCCAACTCTGCCTTCCTGCCTCTGGGAGGCCAGCTGGGGGAACCTCCCACCTTGCTGTCTTCCTATGGGAGCCTGGGAGGGCTCTGGTGTAAGTGTGTTGCAGTGGTGCACATCATGGTGCGCATAGGGCCTCTGGGGATGCAGGAAGAGGTGGGCGGGAGAGGAAAGCAAATCACTCCTAATTCTCCCAGCACCACAGCACCAGTCAGGATCACGAAGGCCCAGGCAACGAGCAACCAGCAAGCCGGCATTTAACTCACTGGGCTAAACTTCTCCAGTACCCACATTCCTAGAACTGAGATACATAAGTGGCTAAAAAATGAATACATGCATATAATCTTTCTACTCTTAAATCATCTAATAAGTTCAGCACAATTAAAATGACTTTCTCTTTTAAAACCTCATCTTCTAAGCCTTGATCATCAGGATAACCTTAGAAGTTGTGCAAAATTCCTTTCCCTGACTTACTGCCAGTAACTATGGTCACTGCCGTGTGGAAGGTGCCAAGGCCAGGCACGAAATGCATATTTTCAAAGAGATGAAGCAGTTTTGCACTCAGGACACATGTCGATACCCCATCTGGTCTGTATCTCAAGCAAGTCCTGAACCGGGCCAGTGAGAACACACCAGGAGATTACGTAAGAGCTGCCGTCACGCGGCCAGCTGTCACAGTTCCTCACCTGTCTATGTAAACAGACTATGTACAAGACTGTTCCTGAGGTAAGCAGAAAGCAACTCTGAGGCTGAACCCAGAGGTTCTCCTGGGTGCTGCCCTGCTGACACACTCCAGGCTCCTGGTGACCTCTGCCCAACTAAGCCTGGGAGGCCCTATCAGCCTCCTCAGGATTCAAGGAGAACAAGGACCGATGACTAAACGTGCGCTGTGGCCCGCGGAAAGGCAGCATCGGCTTGGTTCCTTGTGGGCATGCGGCCCTCAGCATCCCACCCAGTCCCTCTGACCATCTCCAGCTCTTTTTGAAAGATGCATGAAGACTCTCTGATCAGACAACTGAAGTGAAGGAATCACAGTCCTGAAACAAATACTGGTAACTGCACTAATCCTCAGAACCTGATCTCTAGCTTTCAAAATGACTTAAATGGGCATTTTAAATTTACTTTCCTTCAAACTTGATCTTCCTTTTTTAGACATTATTTTTCATTACAAAAGAAGCTGAAATAGAGCTGAATTTCCCAGATTCTTAAGACACCCAGATGCAAATTAAAAGCTAAGCTACAGATTGGAGCGAGACAGTTAAGTGCTACAAAAATACCAGCCGGGAGCCACACTGTGGTCAAGATGACCTCAGGGCCGTGCGGCCTGCGCCCACAGCTGTTAGTTCCGGAGTCAGGTGTGCTGGGGTGCAGGGCTGGGCTCTGTGGACTCCTGATTTGCAGGCCCGCAGCTGCCAGGCTTCTGCAGTTCGGGCGCAGACTGGTGATCCGGAGTCCAGGCCCCGGCATCCGGCCCAGGCTCCAGCCCCTCAGGTGCCTCCGTGTCCTCATCTGCACTCTGCTCCACGCGGTCCTCCTCCGGCCCAGCCAGGCTCTTCCCCAGCTGCAGGGTTTCCATAGTCCTCTGGGTCTCTGAGACCCAAGACTCAATCCGGCTGTTGAGCTGCACCTCCACCGAGATGGGCGCATGGCTGTAATCCTCCTCTTCCTCTTCCTCCTCCTCGTCCTCCTCCTCATCAAGCATGCCAGGCACCAGAGTGCTGGTAGTACTGGTGATGGAAGAGCTGAGCAGGTCCCGGCAGCTGCCATCCAGGGAGCCCGTCTCCGTGCTCTGCTGGGAGGCCCACTCCAGCTCATCTGGCCTCACCTCCTCCTTGTCGCCAGCCCCAGACTTCCCAGGGCTGGGGGCGGAGGTAGTGCTGCCTGGGGCTGGAAGGCTCAGGGCTGGCCCCTTCCCTGCCAGAGCAGGCACAGGCAGGAGTCTGCCTGGCACCTCAGAAGCACACTGCTGACCACAGGCCTCCCTCTCGTTTTCCGATGTCTCCAGGCCATCCGAGGTCTCCACCATGTTTCTCCAATTGGTTTCTACAAATTGCAAACAAACTTTTACAAACTAGAGTATGATTTCAGAATCACAGAACTTAAAAGCCCACAAGTAAGGTGGGAGAGTAAGACACAGAAATTTTGGCTTGACAACTGGTAGGAAAATTAAAATTTTAAATTATTCTTGTACTAGTTTAAATGTCATGCAGGGAAGGCAATCCTCCAAAATGTGAATTCAAAACCAAGACACAAGGAGACAAATGTGAATGCATCAAAAAGCAGCTCCTCCACACGAGCCCTCGTGTTCAGTGAGTTGGTGTGGATTTCCTGGTACCTGGATATGAGCCCAAGGACCTGTAGCTCACACAGCACAACCAGGGCACCCAGCAGGGTAAGCTCTGTCTGCCTGAGTTGCAGCACATTGGTCAGCAGGACACCAGCCCTGAGTCACTTCACAGCAACACGTGCATCCACACATCTCTAACCTTGTGCACAGTGACTGAAATACACGGAGCATAGCTCACTGACTGAGGAGGATCAAAACGACTACATGACACAGTGGTGACAAATTGGTATAGAGCAAAAGGGGTAAAAAATGCTACCCATTTTTGGTTTTATAAATATAGCTGTATTACCACAACTGCTCACACATTCATAGGCATCATGCTCTCAACACGCTGTATGGATGCAATCCGCACACCCCAGGCCATATGCCAGCTTCGCAGCTTGCAGTAGGTTGAGGCAAGTGAGGGTCTGAAGAGAGGGAACCCCCACCACCACCACAGGCAGATGGATCCTGCCTGCGTACCCAAGCAGAAGCTTCTTGGCCCTCCAGTCACAGTTCCACATGGCACACAGCCCTGAACCCAGCACTGTAGCGAGTCACTTCTGGCCCCCTAACTACACTATTGCTGCTGCCTGGCACCTTCCCAATCTTGCTGTGCTGCACAGTTCTTCAGCAGTTCTGGGAGCTGGTCACATCACTGTCCACCCGCTTCCCTCAGCCTAGCCGGGGCCCATGCTCCTCAGCTGGGCACAGCCAGCCCGCCCTGAGCCCATCAGTGCTGCCCTGCACATCACTATGCTCACTGGCCCTCAGCACATGCCATCTTGATGCTGGCCTGCCTGAGACATCCGTCTCCAGCTACCCCCTCCAGCTGTCCCCCTCCAGCTGTCCCCCTCGAGCTGTCCCCCTCCAGCTGTGGGGAGAGCCCTCCCCACAATGGGACAGCATCCATGTGGGCCTCAGCTGGCTCATCTGTCCCCATGTTTGCCCTGTGGTAACAGCTTCAAAAAAAGGCAGGAAGTAAAAATTCTTGCCTCTGAGCACTTTCCACACCAGTCTCTGGAGCTGCTTCCCATGTGCTCTTCTTGCTCTGTGTGTTCTACCTAACAACTGCTTCCCACTGTCCTCTGCTCAGGCCCCTAGCTTTGCCTGCCTTCCTCTTTTTTCAGTGGGCCTCTCTTGTTTTGAGACACTATTACTCTGTTTCTAAGCTGTCCAGGCTAGGCCTGAACCTGAGATCCTCCACCTCAGCCCATAGCTCTGCACAATGACCCTGCAGACTGCTTCTGCCACCTGGCGTTCAGCACACAGCAGGGCCACTCTCATGGACAAAGTCCACGCCACCTCCTTCCCTCGTCAGGGCTCAAAGAGAAGCAGCGCATCTACCTGCCCATAGCCAGTGATAGCTGCCCGGGGCGAGGCCTTGCAGGCTACAGCTGCTGACCACCTCTGGTCTACAGTGGGACAGAAAGTTCACAAAGCTCACTGTGTAAGCTGAGTGAGTCCCAAATGTTCTAATCTGTAATGAACATCTTCAATGGAATTCTTTAAGCTAATTTTTTTTCTTTTGGTGGTACCAGGGATTGAACTCAGGACCTTGTGCTTGCCAGGCAAGCATTTATTCTACTGAGTTATCTCCCCAGCCCTAAGCCAAAATTCTGAGTAAATTTTGGATGATAAAAAAAAAATAAAGATAAAAGCTGGGCATGGAGGCTGAGGTGAAAGGATGCGTGTGAACTCAAGGCCAGCCTGGGAAACATAGTGAGACCCTGTCTCAAAAAGGAAAAGTAGGGGCTGTGGAGATGGCTCAGTGGAATAAAGTGCTTCGCTGGCAAGCACAAGGGCCTAAATTTAATCCCCGGTTCTGCAAAAAAAAAGTAAAAGTAGCCAAAGAAAAATAAACAAAAGCAAAAGGTAAGAATGAAAAGTTGTCTACAAAAGGATTTTAATCATTTAAATTCTTTCCATTTCAGCCATCTAAAACGTAAGCAGCCAGGCAGGAGGGCACACATGTACTCATCATGCCAGCTCCTTGGTAGGCTTTGAAGTCAGCCTGGACAGTTCAGGGAGAGCCTGTCTCAAAATAAAGAATAAAAAGGGCTGGGGACAGGCCAGGGCCACAAAACACAACAGGAAAAGGGCTGTGACACCCACCATACTCCTTCTCGTTGACCTCAGAGATAGGCTCGGAAATCACGCTGCAGAAGGAGATGGCGCTGGCCGCGGAAGGGTTCCGGGAGTGGCCCATGTGGTGCGGCACCTTCTTCACATTCCTCAAGGCCTCCTCGGCCTGCTCCTGCTCCATGGCTGCGACCATGTCTTTGTACGCCTTCCGGGCCTCCTCTGTGAGCTCCACCAGCTTATGAAACAGGCTCTGCACAGAAATGAGAATGTGCATTAGCCCGTTTCCAAAACTGCAAGCATGCAGAGACCATGGTTCAGTCCCTAGCACCACATGGCATGCCAGCCCCACTCCAGGGTGGGCTGAGCTGGCCACAATCAATCAATCAATAACGTGCCTTCAGACAAGGGCAGGCAGGACAACAACTCCTACCTTCTCATCAACACACTGCTCTTTAAGTGCAAACCTTAACAAGATGAAATGAACTCAAGAAGGAGACATGCATGTCACACGCTCTTGCTCAGCTACAGGTTCAATTGTCTGGAGCCTGTTCTGAAGGGTTGAATACTAACAACCAGCAGGGTCAAGAACACACCCAGGACAGTCCCTGGTCTTACCTGACCAGTACTTAGTGATTAATGAACCGTGTATTTAAATGCAACCAATAAAAAGAAAACAGGTACATGCATATATAATTTTGAGATTAACATTGGTTTTATAACATAAATAAAATATAAACTGTTAGGAATAAAAGAATGTAAGAGAAAAAAATTAAAAACTAAAGGGAGAAATTAAATGTTATGGTTTGTGTCTAGTTGTTCCCCCAAAGCCTTACATAGGCATCGGGTGGGAAGTTTTAAAGTTTGAGATTAACTCATGATCCACTAGGATTATGGGTTTTAGTACTGCTGGGATTATGGGTGTGAATGCTACACCCAGCCTGGGGCAGATACCCTGAATGTAACATAGGAGACAGATTTCCTCTCGTCATTGTTGCCACTGCTCCTCCATTTTGCTCTCTTGTTCTTTGCTGCCACCATGAAAGGTTGCTCTCTGCCATGTGTTGCTCTGCCTTGGAGTCAGCTGACTATGGACTAAAACTTCCAATAACTGCAAGCTAAATAAACCTTTCCTTCCTTCATTTTGGGTGTCTGGTATTTGTCCCAGCAATGAGAGAAGAGTAACTGAGACACTAGGATCAGGGAATGAAAACCCTCAAATGTGAGGATCAGAACTGGGAGCCTACAGCAAAGGTGAGCTTTAGCAGACAATAAAAACAACTGAGGCACACTACTTCATTATTAAGAATACAGCCATCTAATAACATCATCATTATTTTTATATTTCCATGAAAGAGAATGCTTTGGTTTAGATAATTTACTTATTTCAATATAGTAGACAGCAAGTAAAAAAATGCAAACAAAGCTAGCAAACATTTTATAATGTAAAAGCACACAAATAACCTTCCACACATAATTCATACAGAAGCCAATATATTAAGAGAAAACCTGTCCACTTTCCTGACTCAGTCCTATCCCATGAATGCCAATATTGAACAAAGTGGGAGTAGGATTTCATTAGTTCTCTTCCTCTCTGGCCCTCCTTTCCACACAAGCGTTCAGTGCCTCCAGCCTCATACCCACTGTAGCACAGGTAGTAGTCACCAGTCAGTCTATTCAGAGAGTGTCTCCCAGCTGCTTGTGTCCCAACTGTTAGGATGCAAAGACCCCAGTTACAATGGTAAGAAACACATAAACTAAAGCCCTACACAGCGTGACCACCTACAGTGCAGGAGAACAGACTTCTGACAGCCATGTCTTACCCCATGAGCAGATGACTGCATGGGCAGTGGAGGAGACTGCCATGAATGGGCAGGAGATGGGGGCAATGGGCAGAATGCAAATATGGTAACCAGAGAGTATTTAAATACTTATAAATATAGGGAAACTGGCACTATGGCTTGTATCTAGATATCCTCCCAGTCTCGTACACTCATAGGTGGGGAATTTTTTTTTTTGTGGAACTGGGAATTGAACTCAGATCCTTGCACTTGCCAGGGAAGCACTTATTCTACTGAGTCATCTCCCTGGCCCCAGGTGGGGAGTTTTGAAGGTGGCTAGATTAGTGTCTCGTGTGTATATGGTTTATGGGTATGATGCTAGGATTAAGTGTGTGGATAATGGAAGCTCCGCTTTGGGCATGGATGGCACCAACCAATGGGCTTATAGCCTGGATGGAATATAATGGGACACAAAGAACACAAGTATACTGCTGCTTGCTCCTGTACTGCCTTCTGCCTGCCATGCCTTGAACTATTTCTCCTCTGTGATGCCTCTGTGGAATGCCACCCTGCCTTAGAAGAAGCCAACGATGAACTAAAACCTCTACAAATTGTAAGCTGAAACAAACCTTTCCACCTTTAACTCTGGATGTCAGGTATTTTGTTTCAGCAAATAGAAAAATAATTAACACTGATGTGACCCTACCTGATCATGTGGTTCAGAAGCTTTTGGGACTGGCTTGTGAGAAGACTTTGGATCGGTTTAGAGATCCTGGCTGAAGAAGTAGCCCCATAATGCTTTAAGCTGCTCATGATGGGAGATTCTGACCAGAGTTCAGAAGATCAAAATGCTGACAGAAATGCAGCTGATAAAGACCAGAGCCAGAGGTTTCTACTGGGAAGGGCTGCACTGGCTGCTGAATTCCAGATCATGTCTTATGCTCTGGCAGAGAACTTGTCTGCATTTCCCTTGTGTCCAGAAACTTTGCCTGGGATTAACTGGGATTGAGGACAGTGGACTAATTATCTTGAAGAAATTCCAAGGCAGCTAATGAGGAAGTGGCATGGGAAGACTACTATTGGGGTCTTTTAGTTCAATCTATGTTGAAAATCAATAGCAAACAACCCAGCAGAATGATTTAAAACATTTTGAGTTTGGCTAGAAAGGAAGCATTTGCTGAAAAGGAAAACATGGCCTAAGGACATAACAATCAAGATTCTACCCTTTTCAGCCTCAGAATTACAAACATGAAAGACTTTGCTTTCAGCAGAGAGCCTTATAGCACAATCTTCCAGAATGGTGTTGGCCTAGGGAAGCTGTTCCTCAGGATTAGGTTTAGAGACACTCAACCCTTACAGCCAAGAAAGAGGGAAGCCTGGCTACATGCTCAGCTGGCAGTAGACCTTGGCATCTTCCATGTGGTGTTGGGTTTAGATGCATGCAGAATACAAAAGTCATGGGGTCAGGAAAGCTTCCATCCTGAGTTCTGAAGGCCACTGGGTGATGGGACCCCGACAGGGCAGTGTGTGAAGCAGTGAGCATGAAGCTGAAGGGAGCATGAAACTAAAGGTGCGTGGAGACCCTAGAAGGATGGAGAAGCCAGGCACATGGAGAATCTGAGGAAAACTACAAGAAGAGAGCACAGCTCACCCAAAAGAGAAATCTTGGAAACTACAACCAAGAGAAACGCCATAAGGGCAGAGCCACCCAAACCCTTTGGAACTTACATCTTGCCTGAAACTGCCCTGGATATTAGACATGGACTCAGGCTTGTTCCCATTCCTTTCTAGCCCCCTATTTGGAATGAGAATATTTTTGTTGTACATTAGAAGTATTCAACTTTCTTTTGTACAGGAGCTCCCAGACAAGTGTTTGCCTTAAATCTCGGGAGACTTTGGTCTTGAACTTTCCAGCAATGCTGAAACTATAAGGACTCTGGGAATTCTTAGGGATGGACTGAATGCCTTTTGCACAAAAGGATGTGCATTGGTCTTTCAGAGACAGGGTACAATGTTATGGCTGAGTCTAGATACCCCCAAATCCTCATGCAGTCATAAATTGAGCCTTTTGGAGGTGGTTGGATTAGGATGTATGAATGAGGATTAAGGGTAGGATATTGGGATTAAGGGTATGGGTAATGGAAGTCCTACCCGGACTGTAGGTGGCACCAGAGTATAGCCTGGATGAAATACTAAGGCCTAAAAGTTAGGCAGGCTGCTGTTACTGCTGCTGCTTGATGCCTTCAGCCTACTACTTCTACTTGGCAAAAGCTCTCTGAGATGGCCCCGTCTTGGAGCCAGCCAATGAGGGACTCAAACTTCTGCAGACTATGAGCTAAATAAACCTTTCTTCCTTAATTGTAGGCATTAATTGTGGTCTTCCTTTAATTTCCTTGTTCTGGTATTCCATCCAAGCAACTAGAAAAGTAACTAAGACAGCTAGAAGGAGACAGCTATCAAAGTAGCTGGGAATCAATCATAACAAACAACCCTGAAATACCAGGGCAACACACTGCCCAAGGTAAGCTGTGCTGGTGATGGCCAGAGGTGCCAGGACCATAGGTGCACATCTATTCTGACAAGCGAGTGCAGATGTTCTGTACTCTAAAGGACAATTCCTTCAATGAAAGGATTTGTTTCTCTTGACTCTGAGGACAATTATACCCATAACAAGACTGAAGAAATTACTCTGCACTGCATTACATTACATTAGTTACCTTTCGCAGTTAAATAAGTGGCCAAGAATTACACAGTTAAGCCCAAAAGATAAAAACCACGATAGCCCAAATAGGAAGCTAAACCTTTCCAAACTATTGTAGGGCTTTACCACTACAAAGGCAACACTGTACTCACGCGTCCCCACTTCTGGTTTGAGTCCTCAGCTCCCTTTTAAACAATGGAGCACAACAATGCCACCCATCAGCAGCGAATGTGTTCCATGTGGCAGCAGGGTGAAGAGAAGCACTTTTCGAGATTCTCACCTCAGCACCGAAGTAGTTGAAGATCCCCACTACACTGACAGGAACCAGCTTGTTCACGCAGCGCCCTAGAGCTTTTCTCCCAAGGGCAAACACGAAAGGAATTTCTTGTTCCCGAGCCATAGCTATAACATTATAGAGTGCCTCATCTAGGCCACCTGAGGGTCAACACATGCAGAGGTTCCTAGTTAGTTACTTCTCCCGGGAGCTAACCCAGCCTGGACCCAATACAGCACCAAATGCAGAGAGGAGCAAGAGAGGCCTGGAGTACCAAGGCTACAACACATGTCCTCTAGTTTGTGTATCACAGATATGCAGCTTGCCTTCTCCCCAGTTAACATTCTAAACTTTCTCAAAATCAGAGCCTCTACATATAACTGCTGGCTTCAGGGACACCACCTGGCTCTCTATGCCACAGGGAGGGGCAGAGACCCTTCCTTTTCATTGTTTGTAAGAGGAGAAGGGTACGGTAGAAAGGTAATATAAAAAATGTGACAGTGGGCATATGAGAAAACGCACCTGACTGTCCCCATTCTGGTCATAGAGAAGGGGACACTAGATAGTCCCACAGAGACCCTTCACCAGCATTCACACATGGCAGCTTTCTGTATGATCCAATCTCAGTTACCCTACCCAATCTGAGGTATTGAATGATTTCACTGTTTTTCCCCACACAATAATTTGTTTTAAAATTATACTTCTCATAGAAAAACACTGGCTCACTCTTTATAAAACCCCTACAATTCCATTAAACAGGTATCAGAGCAGGCAGGAGGAGCGTGTACATGCCTTTGGACTGGATCTTCTCGCAGTTGGGAGAGATGATGACGCACTTTATCTTGCTTAGCTTCATGTGCTTGGTGACCTCCCGCAGTCCCATGACCAGTCGGCGCCTGGCCTTGGCCCGGGCAGGGTCTTTCTGGTAGACACGCTCCTGGAAACTGACCAGCTCCTGCAGGAGGAGCGTCACGCACTCGTCAATCTCTTTGGAGAGAACCTGGTTACAGTACCTGCAAAGGGAGCAACAGTGAACTCCTTCCAAGTCTTTTCTGGCAATCATAAGACTGCATTAGGAGGATGGCTTTATGAGAAAATGCATCCAGTAAGAGGTTTCCATGAAAAGTCCCTGAACCTCCCCATCTTTAGGCAGCCAGAAAAACACAAGAGTGGTACAGACTATCTCTGTTTCAATTGGTTAACAGCTGGCTTCTAGTAAGTACTATCTGAAATCCCAACTATTAAATTTCTAAAGCCAAATGTTACCCTGCCATGAGACAAAAGCAGATAAAATGCTTAAGGTGTTTCTGCTATGAAGACACACAACTCCCACTCAACGTCTGAATGCCAACACTTCACTCTCTTAAGCTTGGGAACCTCTGCACACTTCTCTCCCCTGCGGTCAGGTGCCTGCCAGGGGCTCAATGGCCCTCTGGCTCTGGACACCTAGTGCAGTGAAGGGCGGACTCAGCGGTTTAGCTGAAGCCCACACCAATGAGCCTCAATGTAGGTGTCTCAGGCCTCTGCATCAGACACAGCCCCTCAAGAGACTCTGTGAGGTCACGGGCAGCTATGCTGTGAAGCCATCCTGACCCAGTACTCCCCAAGCTATCACCCAGGGCACGTCTTGTACACTCATCCTGTGTTTTCTCCTTTCCATTATTTCTCTACTATATGTGGGTATTAAACAAAGAGATTTGGTTCACTTTATCTAGGCAAGCAAAGTCAAATTTTTAATTTTTATTCTGGGCAAGTCTAGGATTGATCTTCATTACAAAAAATACCGTACTAGGGATTTTATGTGAAAATGCTGAAATAAATACCAGTACGGCAGCACCTCAGAAGAGAAGATGCAACCAGACAGACTGAGAATGGGTGATCTGTCATAAGGTATTCAAAATTAAAGAACAGAACATCAAAAATGCAATCTTCTTGTTTCTTTCAAGCTATTTCAGACATAAGTAACATTTTATTTTTCACTTGCTCCACATCTGTTATTTGACATTTAATTAACTTCTTGAAGCTAGGCAAGAAGTACTCAGAAACAATGGAATAAAGAAAGGAAGGAGAACCAATATGGTTCGGACTCTCACAGATTATACACAATCTCACCCTGGGATTCTGTCATATGTCATTTTTGAAGAGAAAACTAGCTCATTACACAAATGGTAAAAATCCTAAAATATTTCACACCAATAACTGTTAAAGGTTATTCACAGATGGGGTATCACATTGTGTGATTCCTTAGTTATCTCAATTCTAAAAATTAACAGCTTAAAAGCAAATAGCTTGAACTAGTGTGCAGGTTAGTGGCAGAGTTCTTGCCTGGTGCAAGCCCTGGGTTAAAAGAAAATACAATAAAAAAGCTTTATATAGTAGGTACACTTCATGTAACAAGGCCTATAAGCCTAGCTCATGTTATTAATTGGTCACAGAGTGTTTAAAGGGATTGGGTAATAGCTCAGTGGCACAAGTGCCTGCCTGGCAAGTGCAAGGTCCTGAGTTTGATTCCCAGTACCCACAAAAATAAAAAAATAAATAAATAAAGGGAAAAAAACATAGCACATTTCATATACATAAGATGTATGAAGCCAGGATTCTTGGACAGAAACACTGATGTAAAGAGAACATATTTACTGTCCAATAGCCCTGCATCAACACTGAAGAAGAGAATGTATGACATAACAAAGCCAGCCATTGACAGTCACAAAAGACTTACAGACCTTTGAGCTACACTTGCTCAACTCACCATGTAACAGTGACAATTCAGAAATTTAATCAAGACACTTAAACTACTCCCTTGGAGGGCCAAAGGAAAAACTTACTCTCTGAATCTCTTGCTGTGGATCTTGGTGATTGTGGACGATGCCATTGGGCTACCTATCCCAGAACTTGCAGGAGAGCCTTGGGACACAGGCGTCATGCAGTACGGAGAGTTCTGACTCGCTGGGGAGAGCGAGGCATCGCTGGGCATGCTCAGTCCATTATCTGTGAGAGGGAGGTGAGGAAGAGAATCCAGGCTGCACACGTGGGAGAGCACTGTGCTGACCCTCACTTGGCAAGGCTGCTGCCTCTGGGGTCATCCTAACAGGCTGGGCATTTATCCCATCACAAATAAACTCTTCTCATACATGACAAAAGACTTGCTATTCTCTATTAAATTATACTGAAAAAAGAAACCCCCAAAACAAACAACGGCCTGGAAGTCTCCATAGGGGAGATAAGAACAGGCACAATTACCCAAACCTGCATTCCCAGGGATTCAATTATGCACAGAGGCCTGCAGCTCTTCCCTGTCATGCTGCCCTCCTCTGCATGCCCACCTATCTCTGAGGTCAGTGCCATTCTCTACCTTCCAGCGGACTGTCACTTGCACCCTGCGCACCTCCTGGCTCTGCAGGATTCCACCCTGAAGCCAAGGTCCTGGTGGCCATCTGCTGACTCCACCAGACCCTTTCCCCAGTTACACTTCTCAGCTGAGCAGCCAGTCTGGTCAGGAGGTCCCTGCTGAAGAGTTCCACAACTCCCTCAGACTCCCAAGGGCAGGACCTGCTATCTCCCCTGCCCTGGAAACTAAAGACACAAGTGGGAGGGGTGTTCAGGAAGGTCTGGGAGAGAATGGGTGGAGAGACAGAAGCCCAAGGGGATCATATCAAGTTGAGAATAAAGGGGAATCCTAAGCAAGTACATTCCATGAATGATCCACAAAAGTAAATTCACTTTCTATAAATAATAGAATGCTGCTGCTTAATCTATATATAAATTCACTTTCATATTGAGCCCCAATATGATATTGATAGTATCCAATGTCATACCTATTGTATACTATCTGGGACAGAATTTTGTTAGCTGGAATCATATATACTCACTACTGACTGAGACTAAATATTTACCAACTATGCTCACATTTGCAATTCTATAATCATTGTGCATTTATATTAATTTCCCCCCAAAAAGAAAATCAATAAAATGACTCAATGAAAAATACCCCTATAAAGAAAACTAGCGGGTGGCGTTCTAGATATCAGACAAAATGAAGGGAGCCATAAATTCCAGAGGTGAGCTGACTTGCTGGTGAGATTTTTTTTTTTTGTCTTTTTGAGACAGGGTCTCACTATGCAGTTCAGGCTGGCCTTAAGCTCACTTTGTAGCTCAGGCTGGTCTCGAAATCACAACAATCCTCCTGCCTCAGCCTCCCAAGTGCTGGGATTACAGGCATGCGCCACCATGCCTGGCCCTTTTTTTTTTTTTTAGATAAGAGTCTTACTATGTAGTCCAGGCTGGCCTTGAACTCAATACACTGCCCAGACTGGCTTTGTACTCAAGGCAATAACCCTGCCTCAGCCTCCTGGACATTGGGATTACAGATGTGCACTACCATGCCTGGCTGCATCTTAATTTTGAAGGTTTATAATTCCAGACTAAACTCCAAAGGTGACACATATGTAATATGTGACATGCACAGCCACTTTAACCATCTTCCTACCAAAGCATATTCAAAAACCACTTTCAAAACTAAAGAAAATTATATAAAGCATTCAGCACAATCAGCACAGCCTAAGTACTGATGGCTCCTCCACATGCTCTGGACCACTGTGTCCAGCTCACAGCACAGGGGCTAACCATGGACCTGGAGAGCTGGTAGCCCCAAACAGTAAACCTGTGTGACTGTGTGATGGCAGAGGTGCGCCAGTGTGGCCCACACAGTGCCGACCTCAAGGCTGTATGGGGAGGGCGAGGCAGCGCCACCTTCTCCCTGTACCCCGGTCAGCAGAACCATGCCTACAGGGATCAGGTGGTGGGAGCCATGCAGCTTGGCCAGGAAGTCAGTGATTACAGACTCCAGCACTCCAACCTTCTATGCATGTGAGCCCGTGACCCGCCAACTCTCTGGGACACCCCAACCCTCTATGCGTGTGTGAGACTGTGACCCACCAACTCCCTGGGACTCCCTAACCCTCTATGCATGCGTGAGACTGTGACCCACCAACCCTCTCCTGTGACTCAACCTGCTACGTGTGCGTGAGCCTGTGAAGACTGCTGTGTGATGCTACTAAGATGCAAATTATTTATTAAATTTGGGCCTGTTGTTTTGTAAAACAATAAACTACAATGTCTTTACCAGCTGTGGTATACTACAAAAACTGCATCAGATTTCTGGTCATATTGTTGTACTTCTATGTACAATATGGCCAATACTAGAAAAATAAATGGCTGCTTATTTATCCATTTTTGAATGGATAGAGCTGCAATCAGTCAGTCCAAAGAAGAATCTGATCACGTCCCTTCACTAAATACTGGCAAAACCAGGCTCCCAAGAAGACAGCAGCCCTTGCTTCGTACTCACACCTTACTCAAGGCCTTGCTAGCTTTCTTCTTTTTGCTTTTCACAAGACCACCAAAGCAAGCCTCCATCATGACAGGCCATGCTGTGGCATCATGACTAGACCTGAGCTACACAGAGTCAAATTAGAGCCAGCATTCTGACGAGCACCTAGGGAACTAAGATCTGCAACCACTTCTATTAAACTGATGTGTCAGTTTCAAAAAAAAGGTCAAATACCTGACTGATTTCACATTTGCATGTCCACTTCTTAAGTACTGTAAGCATAGCCTCAGCTCCTACATCCCGGGCTGTGTTACTGTTCCATGTCGGGTCCTGCCTTTGGACGGTACATGAAGGGAGCAGAGATGGGGCATCCTTACCTTCCTGGGAAGGGTCCTCCTGTGGCAAGTCATCCATAAAATCCAAAGGCGGCTCTGTTGGCTCCTCAGATCCCAAGAGACTGTGGTCTACTGTTAAACGGCCTTTCTTTTCCTCTCTTTCTTTCAGAATAACCTAAAAGCCATTACAGCAGTCTTTACCAATTGCTCTCCAACTCTGTACTGCAGGATCATAGCGTATCTATGACAGAGGTGTAGGGTTCACACAGACATAGACCTGGGATTGTAGGTTGCTGTGTTACTTGGCTACATGGACACTGACCCCAAAATGTCAGTTAAGGCACCAGAAACTGAAGAAAATATGCACCCAAAATAAAGACAGGCTTGAGAATACAGAGTATTGAATCTACTGTACTTCATTCTGTAATCCTATGTGATAAACAGTTTTTAAAAAATGAGTTATGTATACTCCAATTTTTATCTGATTTATATTCACAGTTTCAACTATCTGGACGTGGGTCACTGTATTTAAGAACTGGGAGTTGGTTGGCACAGGTATAATTAAAATCATCTTTAATTAGCATGTAAAGATGACAGCAAACACATCTGCCTGTACAACATAGGGCAGGGAGCAGGTGATAAAGCGGGCATTAAGCTCTACAGCTGGGCAGGGGCAGGCCCATTGCAGGGAGCACCCAACCGACCTCAGGCCCCAGTTTCAATGCCCCGTACTACAGAAACCAAAACACAGCTCGCAAACCAAAAAAGCCAGTCACATTCAGGGCTGGTGACTCCCTGGGCTTATGCACTTTGGCTTTTTAAATGTTTGGTTTTTCTAAAACCTTAGAGAAAAAATTCATTCTGCAAGACCATGTTCCACTCTGAACGGCTGTTACACAGCTGATGGGCTCTCCAATTTTGAATTGACTATGCACTGACTATTTAGGCTGCATCTATGACTACTTCACAGTAATCTACTGGCTAATACACCACAACTCATTTCTGAAAGACAGACTTAAGCTCTTTATGTTGCCTATAAGATAAAAGATTCCCAGATTTAGATTACCTTTTTAAGGGCTGTAGGCCTTTTTAGCTTTGCAATTTCCTTCTCTCTTCCTTTTTTTGCTTTAGAGGAACTCATGTCCAAAGTGTTAAAGGATGTCAAACAGGGTTGACCTTTGGTTAAAGGTTTTTTGGCGGCAGAGTCTTTAGTGTGGAAAGCAGCCGTGGTAACCACTGAAAGCAAACAAGAACATTACTGCTGTCATCTTGCTATCACAGCCAATCCCACAGACTTTCAGTGCCTGACAATAATCCACAAAAACACCCTCTTCCTCTGGGAAGTTCAGAGGACACCGCAGGTGCAGTGCCAGAGTGGTGTCCCCGGGACACAGCTTCTGCCCACTCTGGCCCTGTGAGATGAGAAGGCCAAGCCCAGGCCATGGGCAGCATTCCAGGCTGAAGTAGGACTGATCGGGCCTCTGCTCTGCTGCGGGGACTCACACATTCCACCCGAACCACCCACCCTTCGAGGTTTCCAGCCTCCACTGCTCCTACTCAGCCAATCTCTGTCCATCTCTATCAACACTTGCTGAGCCCTCACTCCATCTTCTGTTGCTGGGGTCAGTACTGAGCCAACGGCCTCCCTACTGAGCTACCCCCCAGGACTCACTCCAACTTCCACACCTCTGGCCTCAGCCCCAGCACTGTGCTACCCACCAGCTATCCTCCTCACATTCCCACTGGGGAAGAAGTTGGCCCACCCTCAGCTGCTCCGGGTACCACCTGGCACCTCTGCATGCGAGGACGCTGTCCAATCCTCCCATGTCCTGGGCCTGACTCCAGCCTAGGGTTGTAGCAGGCATCTGGCCATCCAGGAAGACGCGCTCACCTTTGGGGTTGGCACGGATCCTGCTGGTCCCGGCCTCCACCTATCCCTGTTCCTATTCAGACCACAAATGGTCAGACAACCTGGAGAACATACTGTCCACTCGTCCTTGTTCCTTCAGCACCTCACACCCAGGATGCAGCACCTGGCCCTGGGACTCTGCTCTCCTTGCTCAACACTGTGACTCCCTGCCAGGTGAGTGCTGAGCACAGAGCAAGCCAGCCTCACTGCTGACCTGTTTCTCCTTCCTTCCATGCTGGCAGTCCAGGCCTCAGTCCAAAACACCCTCTCCCTGCACCTCACTGCTGCAGTCGTGTCCATTCCACCCGAGCCAACTCCACATGCAAGACTGACCACATGCAAGACTGACCAAATGGCCACAACAGGCCAGAGCCCGAACCGCATGCAGCAAGCCAGAGCAGTATCCCCAGGCCCGGCCTTTTAACCCTACCAACTCTTGACCCTCTGGAATTTGCACCACACTCTCATTTTTCTCCTGAGCTTCCCAGTAGTTTTCATATGATCCCCTCTTCCCCCTTCAGATGTTGCTGACATGATGAGGATACTCTCCTTGCTCTCCCTCCCTCTCTGACTCCCCATTGCTGGTACTAAGCTGCATAGTTAGCCCTTCTGTTTTTCATTTGAGACAGGGTCTCAGGCAGGGCTTGAGCTTACCATTCTCCTGCTTCAAGTTAACCTCATTTCTCTGTGTTGAGAACCTTAAATTCCCTCCAGAGCCCAGTTCAAGTCCTGCCTTCCACAAAGTCATTTCATGCCTTTTCCATACCCTCATTGACAGAAACACTGTCTTCTGCAAATCCATGGACTCTGTTGCTATCTTTCCTTAAGTATTGCTTTCGGTTAGTTGTCTGTGTATGTATGTCTTTCTCTCCCACTAAATTATAAACTTCTTGAACAAAAGTATACTCTGAGCTTCTCTGGAATCCCAACAGTTCCTAATGTCTGGCTTTACTCACAGATAACTATCTTTATACTTTCATACATTAACATTTGCTAAATGAATCAGACTGTAACAACAGCCAGGGAACCAACCTCTGTATCATCCTGGCATTGGCATTGGTGCACATGTGTGGAGTGATTACAGCCCAGGTTCTCTGGGCATCTTACCACACCTCCTTTCCTTCCCTCCAAAGTGCTACAGGTGGGACCTTCACCACCACCCTCTTCCTGTCTGGGAAGGGAAGGGAAGCAAAGGAAGTGCAGAAACACATGGAAGGAGCAGAATGCAAATCTCACACTCTGGGCCCCTCCCCCTTGTCTTAGCTCCCAGCCCAGACTCCCTGAAACACTACAAAATCCCCACTCTCCACCCGGCTCCCCTGTTACTTACCTTTCTACTGAGGAGCAGTCCCTTTACACTAGAACAGAACCAGAAAAAAGCCCACTCTGCCTCTCAGTATGCAGGCTTTCTGCTGACGTCTTTCTTTCCCCATCCCACTTCTCAACCCCTAACACTAAGACTACAAAAAGGGAATGTGTGAGTGCATTAGGGCCATGGAAAGCACTGAATCTACCCAGGTCTGTGATAATAGGAATTGCTGCTTCCATGTGAAACCAGGGCATTCTTCATATACACAGTCTGGTCAAAACTTCTGCTGCCATTTAATTTAAACTGGATTACTGAACAATTAAGCAAGCCAAATCATTTGTGATTTTTTTTTTTTTTTTTTAACCTTTGAAGAAGAAAAACTACCACTGGTTCAAAATGAACACCAAGTGACATTTAAGAAGGGCATGCAAGGACGAGGGAAACAAACAATGCTGATTCTTTCAGGAAAGAAAGCACGGCCCCAGAGCAGCCGGGCTAGCAGTGTGCTGACGCGGCCCAGGCCCAGCCAGCAGAGGAAAATGGTGGCAGCAGCCAGCAGATGTGGCCCTCAGCAGGATGGTGGCCTCCTCCAAGTGAGGATCGGAGTGACAGGAGGTTCTGAGCCATGTGGTGAGACAATCCAACTCTTTCTGAGATGTGGGGATCAGGGAGGCAGGGCCAGGAGTGACCAAGTACAACTAACTGATGGTGCTACTGAGTGACAGAAAGGGCCTGCTGAGTACAGATGGACAGGTTTTCCCAGCAGAAGAGACCTGACGGTGAAGGGTGGGTGTGCCAAGGCAAGGGACACAGACAACAGCTGCATTGGAGCAGCTGTCACACACACACACACACACACACACACACACACACACACACACGTTTCAGACTGACAGATGATGGCACTCACCAGTGCAGGACAGAGGCCTGGTGTTGGTGATCTGCCGTGCCTTCATTGCTTGTTGCTGCTTCTCCAGGGCAGCTAACATGTCCCCTAAATCCAGCTGCACAGGGGTTTTGTTTTTTTTCCCAGCTGCTTTTGACAAGGCTTCCTGCAAGGCAAATATGAACATGTTGGCATCCTGTCACGGAACGTGATGCATTACAGTGGCTGCATCTGTCCTCCTACCCACCCCACCAAACCTAGCAAAGCACTATCACAACTATTCACACCTGTAATTTCTTCTGCTCCATACTTATTTCTGAATACTCCTGAGCTGTGGCAAGAGCTGCTGCTAAAGCTTTCTTCTTCTGACTCTTTGCACGCTTAGGAACAGAGGTGGTGATGGGAATCGGAGTCTGAACTATATTGATTGGCGAGTTTTCAGGCAAGTCATCCAGCTGTGGGAAGCAGAGAAAGTGTCTGTTAGTGGTTCGTGGCATCTAGCTGTAAGGAATGGTGGATGTGAAGGTAGACGCTTTGTGCTGCAACTGGACTGCGCTCCTCAGGGGCTCCGAGTCACAAGAACCAGAGGAAAATTGGACCGCTGGAGATTGCTAGAGACAGGCAAGAGAGAACAGGGCACTGAGCGCAACAGTGGCGCTTCACAGACCCTCAGCTGAAGGATGACTCCTTTAGAACGCAGCTCTGACAACTGTGAACTTGCGCAGAGAGCAGGGTTTTCTTCTCTAACTTGGGACTGCGGATTTCCCTGGAAAGTATCTTTGCTTTGGCTATTTTAATTTTTTTTTTTTTTTTTTGGTGGTACAAGGAACTGAACTCAGGACCCTGCAGTTGCTAGGCAAGTGCTTATTCTGCTGAGCTATCTCCCCAGCCCACTTTGGCTATTTTAAAAAAGCATTATTAAAAGTAACAGTTGCATATACTGTTTCCTGTGCTATTTGTCCTTTTAAAAAGAGGCACTTACTACTTTTGAAGAAAGTTTCTGCTGAATATCCTCATCCTTCGCATTGCCGTTCTCATTTAGCTGCTGAAACCCGCCTTCATCCTGAAATGGTTCACATTGAAGTAAACATGGTTTGTGGCAAAGTCCTAAGAAAAAGCTTTCACAATGCTCAGAAATAATGAAAAAAAGAAAAGAACTTGTATTCTACTGCTGAACTATTTAGAAGCAATCTTAAAAAGGAAACCTCATTTTGCACACCTAAAACCCAGCCAATCTAATTGTTTAAGCCTGGAGCACAGTCATGCAGGTCAGCCTTGGGGTTTCAGGGTCTGCTTTTCCATGTCTATTTCTAGCTCTTCTCTAAGACTGGGTAGGCAGTTAAGAAAACATTTATCACAGGTCATTGGAAAAGACTTTAAATAATAAAACTGCCATAGCTAGATATATTAGAACTATTCTTAACAGAAAAGCTGAGATGGACAGAAGCCTTTTGCATCAGTTATGAAGCTCACCTAACATAGCCTTCATTTTATCCAGTTTAGTCTCCAGATAGTAATCTATTTTATAGAATTTATGGATTCTATATTCAACCAAAATGGATTACATAAATGTTACCAAAATGGCCTGCCACACCAAACACTACTTGTTCTTTCACAGCCAGCCCAAATTCCTTCTTTCCTGCCACCAAGTCCAAGTGGCCCTTGTCACTACTCCCAACTCCAACTGACTAGAGAGGAAGTGCTGGGTGTGTGTTCAAGAACCCAAGGGGGCCCTGGCACAGAGCATACAGCCTCGCCTTCCTTCACACTGCAGCAGCTGCCAAGGACATCCACCATGTCCTTGCAGGACAGCAAGCATTTAGGCCAGGGCAATGAGGATATGTATACAAACTGTTAGTACAGAAAGTAGTCATCTTTCTTCGTCCTCCTACAGTCTGAGGAGCCATACAAATTAACTAGACTGAACTATTCAAATCTGAAGTCTTATGAACAACAACAACAAAAAATTAAAGCAGCGCTGTTTTGCCTTAGAGGAAGTCATGTGAAAATCAAGTCCTCCTTCTACACAGCACCTCACAAGGAACCTGCCTGACAGGAATTCAATAAAGATGAATGGGGTTAGACTAAATATAACAAAGGAAAAGATTAGCTAATATTTCTGAGTAACTTCTTTACAGGCACATATTAAGACAAAATGAGTTACAATGTAACAAATAATTTCTTATGGGAACATTTTCTATAATGGTTTATAAACGGAGGTTGAAAAAAATACCTCAAAATACAAAGACTCAGAGTTCGGGTCGCTTCTGTGGGACTGACTAGGGTTTAAGTGCTTCGTACTGTCTGGTCTCTTTTGCAGACTGTGTCTTCTTTCTGAGGAGGTACTGTGTCCTCGGCATCTGAATCCAACCTAAACCCCAGAGGAGAAAAGCCAAGCTTATTATTTTTATAGATTTTTTAATACTTGCAGAAAAAGTACTCAGAAGCATATAACTCAATGAATTTTCACGAAGCACATAATTTTGTAAAAAGGTTAAAACTTCTTACCAGTAAGATAATGACAAGGAAAAAAGATCATTCCAAGGAAAATAGGAAAATGTGACGAGGCACATTACCTTTTGCCCTGCACATGAACACTTAGATCAACTTTATTCACGAGATCACAGTGGCTGAGCTGCAGCAGAGGTACCGACAACCTACAGTGGGTGGCCACAGCCAGCCACAGAACCAGAACTGAGGCCAGCACCACTGCTGCACCCGCAGCCTCAAAACCAGGACATTCGCAGAGCATGTGGGAAGAAGGGAAGGCCACAAGGTCTGAGCCCACAGCTACACCAGCAACCGCTTGGCAGTGCGGGAGCCTGAGGAGAAGCAGCCCCCAGAGAGAGGAAACAGAACTTGATAAGGATCACATCTTTAGATTACCTGTAGTTTTTATTTATTTTTTATTCTTTTTTTGTATTTTAGGGAAGGGTCTACAGGGTCTTATTACTTGATCTGACTCATAGTGATGTGCCCAAGAACTGGGATTACAGGCACATACCACCACGCCCAGTCCCAACTGCCATCTTGGCACACCCTGGGGGCAGGCCTGGGGATCCAAACCCCCCTCCCCACCCCCCACCTCTGAGCCTGCTTGCAGACGCTTTAATCCACTGATCTATTTGGCTGGCCCATAGCTATAGTTTTTAAATTTAATTCCTAGGAGAACGCATTTCATCAAAATCTTTTCAAGAAAACAGATGGAAGAAAATGAAATGCTTATGCAGCCACATCAATCATACTAGGTGATGAGTGTGTGTTTGTACCCCTCAGAAGCCGCGTGCTGAAACCTGAAGCTGCTGTGAGGTGGGAGGTAAGGTTCCCAGGAGTTGTGGGTGCAGGGAAGGTAGCAGGCCAGGGATCGAGGGCATGCTAGCCCTCTGCACACGGAAGCAACCTCATCAGAGGACTCCCTCAGCACCAAGCACCTGGGCCTTGGACTCCTGCACCCAAGGAGCTTCCGTTCACAGCCTCAAGTCCATCCATGGCTCCTTTGACAGCAGCCCAAAGGCTGCAAGCCCCTTACTGACCACTGTGGGCAAGAAAAAGCTTTCTGCAGAAGGGACTTGGGAGTCTCCATGGTGCCAGCACAGTTGATATTAAACGACTCTCTTAAAAAGTACAGTGCAAAGATGAGGAATGTGTAGACTTCTTTAACCTCAGAACTCTAACAGTAAACAGAATCTAAAGCAGACCAGAGCAGGACTAGGACTGGGAAACCAGACATACAGATGGAGACACAACCACACGCTCTCCCTGATTGTTGCTGTAAGCCAGCAGGCACGTGTGCATTCATACAGTTACCCTGTGAGATATTTCTTTTAAAAAATGCAAAAAAAAAGCCGGGCGTGGTGGCGCATGCCTGTAATCCCAGCACTCAGGAGGCTGAGGCAGGAGGATTGTTGTGAGTTCGAGACCAGCCTGAGCTACAAAGTGAGTTTAAGGCCAGCCTGAACCGCATAGTGAAACCCTGTCTCAAAAAGACAAAAAAATAAAAATAAAAATAAATAAAAATAAATAAAAATAAAA
Organism: Ctenomys sociabilis; assembly: GCA_004027165.1. Classification (NCBI taxonomy): domain Eukaryota; kingdom Metazoa; phylum Chordata; class Mammalia; order Rodentia; family Ctenomyidae; genus Ctenomys; species Ctenomys sociabilis. The sequence continues at coordinate 49,909 of PVKA01007900.1, read as the reverse complement.
AATGCAAAAAAAAAAACAAAACTTGATTCTCCTACTTGGGGACAAAAATTTCAGGGTTAAATTAAATCCCCAGCTGATAGTCCCAGCACAGTCTGAGAGGACCAAACATGCAAGCATTCCACTGCCTCCTGAAGGAGCCAAGCCCTCTTTATCAGCCCTCCTAAGTGTTCTATTGACAGAAAGTGGGCCCAGGGAACAAAGCAAAGCAGGAACTCTTTTTTTTTTTTTTTTTTTGGCAGAACTGAGGATTGAACTCAGGCCCTTATGCTTACCAGGGACGCGCTTATTCCACTGAGCCATCTCCCCAGCCCCAAAGCAGGAACTCTTAACTCCAAATACACACTGAAATTCTTAACACTCTGCCTACACCATATATACTAACAAAAAAATACCAGGGACTGATACATGTAGAATACATACTAGTCAGCAGCCAGGTTCGAAGCCAGGTGTGTCATGCCAGCTCCGCCCCTGGGACACTTGAGACAGCAACTGAGACTGGGTGTGGTGGTGCATGCCTATAATCCCAGCATGTGGGAGGCTGCAAACAGGAGGACCAATCTACATAGTGAAAACCTGTAGACTCTATCCCCTGCACTATATGCATTAAAAAAACAAAAAAAGCATACTAAACAAACTTTACAACCCTTCTGAAGAGTACAGAACGATGACTAAAGAATTGGAAGGTAGCCAGGTGTGATGGCACACAGCAGCACTGGGGAGGCTGAGGCAGGAGGAGGGCAAGCTTGGGCCCAGCACAGGTAACTCAGCAACTTAGGGAGATCCCAACTCAAAATAGAACTTAAAAGAAAGGCTAGGGATATAGCTCAGTGTGTAGGTCCTGAGTTTATTCTCCAGTACTGGGATGAGGAAGGGAGACAATGCTTTTAGCCATGTCCCTAGATTTTTCTAGAGGGTCTTGCTGTGCAGCTCAGGCTCATCCTGAACCTTGGGTTCAAGTGATCCCCTCACCTCAGCCCCTTGAGTAGCTGGAAACACTGATGTGTACCACCAGACAGAGCTCAAAATAGAAAGATGCTACATCACTAAGGCAGCTGCCTCTCAAAGGGTCCAGACTAAAGAAAGAGCAATGCAACAAGACAGAGATTCTAGGAGCAGGTTCTAACACACGGCAAAACTTAGTAGGCTGAGAGGCAGTTTCTCACATCAGTGCAGACAACCCATTCAATAAAGGATGGCACGCTGGGGCAGCCACCTCAACTGTAGTGAGAAATTAAAATTTTAAACAAAAGCCTGCCAAGAATGCCCACCAAGACCAAGTGAGCACATCTGGCCAGCCTCATACTCAGTCCTTCTGTGTAACTGGTGACCTTGCAATATAAACTGAAACTTCTGCCTCTGTGTAACTGAGGGCCTTGCAGTACAACTTGAGATATTTAAACAATCCTAGTAACCCATGATGTCATCCAACCCTCCAATCATGTACACCAAATCTGCTTTCGTACCTCCTGCTTCCTCTTCCTATAAAAACCAGAAACCTCAATGGGTGGGGCTCTGACTTCAGGAGAGACCCCAGGCAAGCCCTCTGATGTAACAGACTGCCTCCTAAACTTCCTCAGTGGCATTTTTTCCCCATGCTGTTTTTGGTAACATGACACTGCACCAATAGCTTACAGCCCACTCAAGTGTCTGTGACAGTGCCCCAGAAATCGAGGGTACATCCACACAATATAAAGCTGTGTAAATAAACTCAGCAAGGAAGCCCTCCAGACAGAAATACAGAAATGACAGCCAGGAATGGGGGCACACACCTGTAACCTCCAGACTCAGGAAGCTGAGGCAGAAGGATCACCAAGAGTTAAAGGTCAGCCTGTGCTATCCCTGAGCCCAAGGACAGCCTAAACTACATAGCAAGACCCTGTCTCCCAAAAAAAAAAAAAAAAAAAAAACAGAGAGAGAAGAGAAAGCAATGACAGGAGTCACTCCAAGGTCTGCCAGTGAACACAGAGCAGAGTGGACATGCAACCTTTTATGTAAGAAGAGCACAGACCTGAGGGATTCACCTTTGTTTCTACCTTTGGTGACAGAGGATGCAGGAAACTGGTCCAAGGGGGACCAGGGAAAACCAGTGAAGCACTGCATAACCTTTTCATCTATTTTTCAAATAGATGAAAATATTCACAAAATAAAGCCATTTTAAAAGGTGTTTTTACACTCTTTCCATAACTTAAAATTAAAGCAGAGCACAGCAATGACCAACATTATGAAATGTTAAAATACTAGCAAAAATGTTTAAAATCACAAACAGGAAACAGAACCTACGATGAAAGAATCAGCAAACGGCAGGACAGAAAAAGAGGAAATGGGCTACAAAGAGAGGCTCACTGATTACTTTGAAAATATACACTGGTATGTTTTATCACATATGACAATAAATCTCAAGTAAAAATTGTCTTAAACTATTATTATACTAGATGGTAAAAGACAAGAGAAAATACAAGTAAAATTCATTTGACTTCTGAATGACTTTTAAAGCTTAAAAACAACCAGAAATCTTTTTACCTAAAAGAAAAACAGGGGCTGGCCAAATAGCTCAGTGAATTAAAGTGCCTGCTTAGGCAGATGCAGCGGCCTGGGGGTTTAATCCCTAGGCCTGCCATGCGGGCCCTGCCCCTAGTTACGCACTGTGAGGTGATTAAGACTGGGCGTGATGGCATGCACCTATAATCCCAGCTCTTGGGAGGCTGAATACAGGAGGATCATTAGGAGTTCGATCTACATAGTGGGATCCTGTGGACCCTCTAGACCTTTACTAAAATACAAAAAAAAAAAAGGAAAAACAATTCTGCATCTCAAAACACACACACACACAGACACACACATACCACACATACACACACACTTAGGAGAAGTATTTGCCTTAGCAAACCATCAGCAGTAGAAAACAGTGCTGCACCTGGCTGGCTCCCGGTTCTCCAGGATGAGGGACAAAACAATCAACATTCCCCTGTATTTACTGAAACCCCTCATTTGTCTTTTCACCAAGTCTCACAAGTCTTGAGCCTGAGAAGAAAGGCTTTTCCTCTAAGGGTACTTCTTCTGGGGACTGCTGATGCTAACGGGAGCAGCACAGAGCCTACAAGCATGCTTGACTGGCAACTACAGTTTCAACAGAAAACTCCAGCAGCTAAGTAAACATTCTGTGAACTGTATCTAATCTACATAGAGGACTACTTGAGCTCTTTTGCTTTTACTCAAAGAAAGCTAAATAAAAGCGACCACAGGGAGCAGGCCCTGCCCTGCATCTCTGCCCAGGCACTCAGTGCACCACCATCAGTGTGTGCTCTCACTCGGCTGGCCAGACAGGTCACATGGCAGTGCTGATTCCTGGCTGGCCTAGGGGCTTAGGAGCACTGGGGGGAGGAGCATTGGGAAACCACCAGCACACAGACTTCAGAGCCATAGAATGCAGCCACTGGCAGCTGGAGGCGGGTGCAGCCCCTCTGCATTTTCCCGACTGTACAAGGATGGCCAGGAAGCCACCATCCTCCTCCACAGTGGCCAGCAGCTTGCCACAGACAAAACTGTAGTCCCCAAGGCCAAAGATCAATCTGTAAGGCATTAAATCACTTTCAAGCTAGATGGGGTGATGCATGCCCATTATCCTGCACTCAGAAAGCTGAGGCAGGAGGATTGTCTCCAGTTTGAGGTAAGCTTGGGCTACATAGTGAATTCAAGGCCAACTTGTACTACAAAGTGAAGCCCTATCTCAGAAAATCAAACAACAGAACAATGCTTTTAAAAATTTTGTATGGGTGAGAAAGATACAGTAGATGGCAACAGTAGTAGGTTTCTCTTTAAAACTATGAAATAGTCAACTACACAGAAAGGTAGAAAAATGGTATATCAGGTACCAACAGACTTACTACATACATTCAACATTTTGGTATCTTGTTTCATTATTTAAGTACATCTTATTGGCCAAGGGATTCTAAAGTACACACACCACCACAGTTCACTTTTAAATACTACATATCTCCAAAAATTAAGGATGCTGTCCTTCATTACGACATCATTACTGTAACAAGTTTAAATGAATTCATCCCATGCCTAACCAAGTTTCCCCAACCTAACTCAACTTGCCTGTGAATTATTTTTTTGTTCAGTTTGCCTTCCACCTCTAGAAAATGTCTGATTTTTTTCCATCCAAGGTTTTTTCTGAATTGCCTGGCAAGTTACATTGGTCCAATTTACACCACCTGTAACAAATATTTAGAGAAATATAAAGATATGTTTTGCTTATAGAAGAAGCTAAAATCCACACTGCCCTATAACTGTATTTACTCAAATTAAGTCCCAAAACTGTTCTGTGTAAGCTTTAAGTGGTGTCACAGCTCCTAGCGACACACACTGAGCTTTCCAGGAACCTCGAGCTGGCATTCATCTGTTAGTCTAGCAAATAGTACTTTAAATAAGGTGATGATCTGGGTCCTTTGTTTTAACTAGCACTAGCGAGACTCATACTTCACAACTTGACAAAGAAGAAAATAGCAAAAACAGAAAGTAAGTACCTGCGCACATAGATGATTCCGCATGCTAGAAAGAGAAACAACACAGTTACCATCTACTTAAGAGCCAACGCGATGCCCTCTGTGACACAGTGCACAATTAGCCCAGGGCAAGGCACACTCGGTATAATCTGTGACTAACTGCTCCATGGACACTCTTGTGACTGAGCATCATGGCTTGTACCTAGATGTCTTTACAAAGTCACACGGCTCAGGGTGGCTTTATCAGTGTGTGAGGCAGCGATCAGGATGATGAGTAGTGACTTCCCGAGCCCGTGGACTGGTGCGGCATGGCTTTGGGTATGGGTGATAAGGGAAGGTCCTCCTGGGTGTGGGTGCTGCCCAGCCTCACGCAGGAAGCCAGGACAGAACACAAGGACAGAAAGAGGCTGCTTCATGGCCTACCGACTGCCATCACTATGCCCCTCTGCCACATCACTCTGCCTTGGAGTCAACTACAGACTGAAACTCCTGCAAACTGAGCTACAGTAAACTTCCCATCACTTAACTCTGGGTGTTGGGTATTTTGTGCCAACAACAAGAAAAGTAACTGACACAGAGAAGACACGTAAAATCTCTGCCATCTTCTTGCACTAGGGAGCCTTTAACAAATGTAGGGGCTTCAGCATTAGCAGAAAACCCCGAGGCCATGGCTGACAAAAAAATCAAAGCAGACACCCACACTTGCAGTCCCAGGGTCAGGGTTTCTCAGGGCCCCTGCTGTAGGCTGGCTGTTGTTGTGCTTGGGGCTGCAGTAACCGCTGTCACTGTCGATGTCAGCCTCACTGGCACCCTGCTCACTGGAAGACTCCGCAGTGGGGTGGGATGCTCTTCTCCTTCTGCCCTTGGACTTCCATGGCAGGGGGGCAGTGCTTTCAGAGAGGGACTTGTTAGCGATGTCTGTCGGGAAATCTACAAGGCAAGAGAAGCATGGTGACTCTTCATGAGGACCAAACCGGTAACTTCTAGTGAAATGAAGGTCATAAGGAAACAAAAATCACACAGCTACTATGGGACGCACACCTGTAATACCAGCACTCTATGAGGCTAGGCAGGAGGATCACAGCTCTGAGCTCAGCTTAGGTAACTTAGACAGACCCTGTCTCAAAATAAAACAAAGTGAAAAACATTTGGAAATGGAGCTCAGTGCAAAGTACCTGGGTTCAATTCTTAGTACCACATATACAGAGACAGAGACAGAGACAGAGATACACAGAGAGGCCAAGGACGAGACACACAGAGACAGAGATAGACGAGAGAAAGACAGAGACAGACACAGACACAGAGACACACAAAGGTACACAGAGAAAGACAAAGAAAGATCGAAAGACACACACACACACACACACACACAGATCCCAGACCATAATTACTGACCATGTGTAAAATTTTAAAAGGAGGCTCACCGAACCTGAGCAACTCAGTGACTTTGTGAGACCCTGTCTCAAAATTAAAAAGGGCTGGGATGCAGTTCACAAAAAGGCTCTAGATCCAGCCCTCAGCACTAGGGGACAAGGTGGCCCGCGTGGGTTTTCATTTCCATTTCCCACTTAAAAATAAAGTTAAGCATACAAGTCTATTTCGTAACGCTTTTAGCCAATAACAACTTCTTTTCATAACATTTTTGTTAATTTTACTTTTGAATTATCTGGCTCCTGCCCATTTTTCTACTGAGAGTTATAATTTTTCTATTTTATAAACTATAATTACAGCCAGGCATGGTGGTGCCTGTAATTCTAACACTCAGGAGGCTGAGGCAGGAGGACTGCCATGAAGTCCAGCCCAGGCAGAGCTACAGAAGTGAGCTCAATGCCAGTCTGCTCTACACAGTAAGACCTGATATCAAAAAGCAAAAACTGGGCTGGGGAGATAGCTCAGTCGAATGAAGCACTTGCCTGGCAAGCACAATCGTCCTGAGTTCAATCCCCGGTACTGCAAAACACAAACAACAACAAAAAAGTAACAACCCATCTGTAATATGTTCCATGTTATCATGATTTCTTTATGATCACAAGGACAGTGAGTGGGTATCCTGCATTTCTACAACATGCCTCCTGCTGAAGGACACTAACAGGGTTCATTGTTCTTAGGCCATAAAAACATGCTTTCTTCCTGCCAAGAGCAGGGAGTGAAGCCAAGAGCCGGCGCACGCTAGGCAAGCATGTGCTGAGCTACATTCCATCCCTTTTTATTTAGAAAGGGGTCTCACTGAGTGCCTTGGACCCATGATCTTCCTGCCTCAGCTTTCTTAGTAGCTGGGATTAATACGTACTTTAAATCAACAGCCCCTTCTCTCTCTAAGGGAAGATTCCGCTGGGACATGTTCACAAAAGCTGCCTACAGTGCTGCTGGGCTGTTTCAGCCCTGGTACACTGCTCCATAGGCCGCATGCGTAGTATAAGATCATTTTCCTGATGCTTATTAGTTCTTCATCTCATACAAGTCCTTGTGAGGGTTTCCTAACATGTCAAAAAATTTGTCAATATAACATAGTAAACTATTTGTGTAAACTGTCTTCTTCACTTTTTTCGGACAGAGTTTCACTATGTAGCCCAGGCTGGCCTTGAATACAAAGTGATATTCCTGCCTCACCCTCCTGAGTGCTGGGATTATAGGCCTACACCACTACATCAGGCTGTTGCTCACTTTCAGTAAGAATTAATGTTCTTAAGTTTTAGAAATAAGCTATCCCTACAATCAGACAGACATCTGTTTCTTTCATCATTGCTTTTCTCAAATAAGTCCTTGGCCAATTTGGAATGGATCTGAAGTGGGGGAGTAAGGATCAACATGCCATCCCTGTCATTCTCCATGTATGTCTTCTACATATACGTGACAGCAGTTTCTGTTGCATCTACAGCAATCATACAAGCCTGTAAGATTTAGCATTGCTTTTAAATTGTAGGGAGAAGCTCTTTCCAGGGATTTCCTGGTCTTTGACTCATTCCTTTGTTTTAGCATTACTGTCAAGGTCCCAAAAAATTCCTGCAGGGATTTCTATCAAACCTGCCTGGCCTCCGCCATATCAAGCCAACCTACAGGGACATGTTATTTAGCTTTTTCTTAAGGTCCAATCACAAAATCTTAAGTTTTCTGCATATACACCTCACACGTCTCCGGGATTTACTGACAGAAACCTTAGTTGCTTTATAAATGGTATCATTTCTTATCTTTTGTTCTATTGGCATAGTGAAATGCACCAAATGTATGTATGTCTGTGTATGTGTTTAGTACAGGGTCTACAGGGTCTCCATCCTCCTGTCGACTCCCAAGCACTGGGATCACAGGCATGGGCCACCATACCCAGTCTCAATCGCCAGCTCAGCGTGCCCTGGGGACGGGGGTGGCACTGCATGCTGGGCATCAAACCTCGGTCTCTGTGTCTCCCTAAGCAGGCACTTTAGTCCACTGAGTATCTTGCCAGCCCTTGAACTTTTCTATATTGCCTCATACATAGCCATTGATTAAACTCTTAATAAGGTTATTTTCAGAAGTAAAGATTTGTTACAAATAGACAATTCTTTTCAAACTACAATACTTAATTCTCTTATTGACTTTAATAAATCCTCAGAAACTAAAAAGAAACTAAAGAATAAAAGTGCTGACAGAGGACAAGCGTGCTCACAGCCCACACAGTCTTCTACTCAAATCACGCCTTCATCCTTCACCTTTCAGTTCTTACACTTTAAAAGATTGGTCAACTAAAGCAGTGAGGGTAACTATTCAAAATAAAACCTTCCCAGGGTTCAAAGGATGCAGAAGTGGGTTACCAGGGGACTAAAAATAAGCAACAGAGACTCTTGGGGCTCATTACCCAGTGATTCCTTTCTCCTAACTGCAGACCAGGGACTGAACCCAGGCAAGCACTCTGCAGCGAGCCACATCACCAGCCTAGCGCCTAGTGATCCCTCTCCTTGGCCTCACCACACTTTAACAGAGTTACACCCACCACTTTGTACCACGCAAACCACACAGCCACTGTTCCATCCACAAGACAGGCATCCACCCATCTTGAGGGGACCCGAGTGACTGTGAAAGCATCTATGAATTGCACGGCAGGCAGAGAAGGCCCAGCCCAGCTGAAAGAGCTAACAGCTGTCTTACCCATTTCAACCAGACCTTACCAGAGCTGAGGCTGAAGAGGCAAAGCAACTGTATTTTGAACAGACCTAATTTGTGACCTTGGATGGTCAACAAGGATCTTTTCCTAATGCCAGGGAAATGGACGAGTAGATCTATTCTACAAATGACAAACCAAGGCAAAGACAAGAGACATGGATTGGGACTGCACGAAACTCAGAGACCCAAGATATTATAAGGATATTAATTCTTACCCAGTGTTAGAATAAAACTTTGTAAATCTGATGCTTATACAGTCTTAAAATGTTTTTAAAAATCATGACCACTTTAAAATGTTAACTTTTGGGCTGGGGAGATAGCTCAGTAGAATAAGCGCTTGCCTGGCAAGCACAAGGTCCTGAATTCAATCCCTGGTACTGCAAAAAATAAATAAATAAATAAAATGTTAACTTTTGATGTGATACACTATTACCATAGTTTTGTTTCAGATCTCTGCTTAAATGTGGCATAGGAAACTTTCTAAATTCTTCCTATAAAAACATTACTGGGTATTAACACCTTATAGAGGGCTTTAATCCAGTTATAAAAAATGTGCAATTTTTATTTTTACCAACGTGAGCTCCTCAAATTTGTACAGTACCTGCACAACTTTATCTCTGATTTCTGAATCGCTTAATTACTATGAAAGGAAAAAAACCTCAAGCCCTGCTCAGAAGGGCAGAGACACCAGCAAGTAAGTTGAGAGGATGTGAAGGATGTTTCATGCAGCCCATAGAAATTTGCCAAGTGGCAGAGCAAACAAAGCATGGGGTCTATGAGTGTGCAAAAGCGCACGTCCAGTCACCACACACAAGGAAGATGATGCACACGGCGACAGCAGAAGCCCTGCCTTACCAGTTTGCTGTGACGCGTCTACCAGAAGCACGATTTTGGACCGATGGTCGGGGCCTGCTGCATTAGTCTCTTTCTGAGTAGCGACATTTCTCACCAGTGGCCTTTTGCTTTTTATATGCTGCTGTAAAAGCTGTTGCTGATGTAAGTTTAAAAAGAAAGAAACATGTTCAATGAACTAAACATGACTGAGTGCGCATCCATAACATAACACATCTAAACACCAGTAAACCACAGGGAGACAGGATTACTGCCCTCAAATTACTGCAGTGAAATGCAACAGGCTAATAATCTACTATACACATATCTATATCCTATTTTTCTAGTAACCATCAACACTACTAAAATTTAAATGAATTCATATTTGTTACGTGCATTTTTAAATTTTCTTAATTGACAATAAATAACAAGGGCATAATTTTTTCTCAAAAAGATAATTAAAAAGAGTTGTAACTTATCCCAAGACTGAACTTTAGTTTCATGAGAGTAATAATGTGAAGAAACCCTTTTTGCTTTGGAGTTCAAAGAGAAAAAAATTGATCCCAAGCTGGACAAGGAGAGCACAGTAGTAATCTAGTACTCTGGGCAGCTGAGGCAGGACTGTAAGTTCAAGGCCAGCCTGGACAACTTGGCAATGTAGGGAGACCTTATCTTGGGGGGTGGGGTGGCTGTGGAAGCCTCTCAGTGCAAGGCATGGGCTCAATGCCCACTCCCACCCCCCTCAAAACACCCAAACTCTCTCCTTGCTCTTTAAATACGAGCATTCACTTTAGAGCAATTTACACAACAGAATTCTAATTTAACCATTTTAATCTTATAAATTGAGTTGCTAGCAATACATTGTGAGAAACCATGTTCTTTAAACAACTGGAAATTATACACTACTACCTAATTTTCTTTTTTGAGACACTATGCAGTTCAGGCTGGCCTTAAGCTCACTTTGTAGCTCAGGCTGGTCTCGAACTCACAACAATCCTCTTGCCTCAGCCTCCCAAGTGCTGGGATTATAGGACTGTGCCACCATGCCCAGCTATTACCTAATTTTCAATACTTATTATTTTATTCTCAAAGGTCATAAAAGGATCTTCCTTGATTCAAACTGTTTTCCAAAGACAAAAGTAGAAACTTTTTACAGTAATCTCTGCTGCTTGATCTTAAATTTGAAAACTTATTTCAGGAGGCAGCAAGGACTTTCCAGTGAAGACGCAGGCAAGTGGCACCAAGGGCAAGTGGTGCTGAGCTCTGGATTCCCACCAGCCAGAGCACAGGGCTGCCCTCCATGACAAGGCACTGCCCAGGAACAAACTCTTGGAAGTGTAAAGAAGGCCAAGGTGTACACTAGGTGTTGTGAAACAGGAAGAAAATGTTCTAGTGGGGAGGGACAGAGAGTTAAAAAATGAAAAGAGAAGGAAAAATGGAAATAAGAGGCCAGGGAGACAGCTCAGCACCATAAGTGCCTGCCTGGCAAGTGTAGGGTCCTGAGTTCAATTACTGGCAACAAAAAAAGGAAACAAAGCTGCTGTTAATGGGGACAGGAGGAGAGGCTGAAGGAGAACAGAGAAGGGAAAAAGAAACAAATTACAGAGCACAGGCACAGATTCACCATGATGGAGTCACTGATTACCACTGTATCTGAAATGCATCAGCAGAACCTGATTGGAGGGAAAACAAAGAACTGGGCTTCTCTGCATACCACCTTGACAGGAAGGCCTGAGGGGCGTGGCCTCGCACAGCCTGGCATGCTGCCCTTCAGGGCTCTCTTTCCACTGCCTTCTTCCTTTCTTCCCTCTAGTTTTGTTTCTGATTTAGTCAAATGGCTGATCCCAAATAAAAATGGTTTCACACAGACTCTTAAAGGGCCTCTGAGAGTGAAGTACCTCTAATATTGCAAAGTACTATTTCCCAATAAAATTCTCAGATTACAATGATGGTGGAGGGTTGGACACATCCCAAGTGTTCTATTCCTGCTGATTTCTGAGAAACAAAACATCGGGATGCACATGGGCCACTCAAATGCTTTTAACACAGGGTTCGCTTATTACTGTGTCACCGCACAACTCTTATCACTAAATTAAAATAACTTATACTAGTAGCAGCAACAGAAATAACAAACTTAAAAGCCATCACTTACTTTTGGAACAACCGGCCCTCTGCTGCCATTTCTGCCTCGATGGCTGGAGAGTGGGAAGACCTGGCCGAGTGGGCCTGGGCGCTCTGCACATTCCGTGGCTATGGCACTGACGGTGCTCGCAGCCTGGAAAGTGCCAGAGTAGGGTGTGGGGCAGGGGTGGTAGAAACCCATCACCTGGGCGCAGGGCGCTGGCATCAGCTGGTAATATGTATATTCCGCAGAGACAGGTGGCTGGGCAGACAGGATGGGGTAGGCCAGGTATGGTCCAGTGGGGCCGGGGCTGGGCTGCTGCCATCGGATGTCACTGTTATACAAAGGAAATTGCCTGCAAGACCAAATCCCAGAAGAACACAGCTATTCACAAGTCTAAAATGATGTGAAAGCCACATCTCTTATCTTTACAGCACAGTGGTGCTGTAATAATAAGAAAACAAAATTACACCGGCATGTAAGTTTCTCTGCCATAATTAAAGATCTTTGTGTACCTGTAACAAATATTTAAATGCCAAAAGAAAGGAATCTAACCTGAAAGTTCTGCAAGTCCCCATCTGGAAGCCTGCCCCAACCTCTTTAAGACATCTGTGCCCAAGAGTGAGGCACCCAGCTGCAGGTCTCCTGGTGGAAGGCAGCCACCAGACAGGTGCACCCTCTGCCCTCACTGCATGGCTCTATCCTGGCCTCCACGCCTCTCCTACACTCCCTGACACAGTCAAGTCCAGCTCTTCACCAGCTTCTCCCCCCGAACCACAGACCAGGCTCCAGGTCTATGCAAGGAAAAGGAGAGAACAGCAAGCCTTCACACTGACATCTTATCCCAGTGTAGGTCCCTGAACACCACAGCTGCACACTTCCTGCCTTCCAAGCCCTTCGCAGAAGGTGCTGAGAATGAAGAATAGAGGCCAAGTGGAAAAATGCTCACTGCCCTTAACCCTGAAGTATTCAGTCAACCTGCTGGCTGGCCGAAGTGTTCTCAAAAATAACTGATACGGCAAGGAAACATTTACCACACTGCATGGTAGGTCATTCTAACAGAAAAATAAGATTATTAAATCTAGTTTACAACTCACCTTGTACACTATCCAAGAGGTCGAAAAGTTTCAATGCAATGTTAACTCCCACTGGAAGGATCCCTTAGCATCTACTGTTTGCCCACCCATCAAGCCAGCTGAGACTCTCAAGAGATGGAGCTCAGTGCAAGGGGCCCTAGCTCAATGCTTTACAAACATCTCAGAATATTAACTTGTACATTTAATACTTGAAAGATAGGTTAAAGGCCTCATAAATCACGAATCCACAATTTCTCAAAGAACGTGCAAAGGCATATTGCTATGCCACAGTTATAGCTGTGTGGAAATTCAGATTGCTTCAACCCTCAGAGATAGTTGGGCAGAGTTCAGACAGCCACTGCTCCATCCAAATCCCACACGTTGCACAAATACCATTTGCCTTATGTAGCATCACTTAAAAAGGTGTAGCACATCTCTACACAAAGCAAAAGGAGCTCTTGCACACCAGTGATGTGCCAACCACCGAGTCCAAGGAGGGCAAGCAAGGCCATGTGAGCCACCAGTTAGGCCCAGACCAGTGCGTCTCGCACGGCGTGAGCTGCAGGCATCCTGCGAAATGTCACTGTGGCTGGAGCACAAACTAACATCAGAGTCCAGAAATACGTGTAAAGCAACCATGAGCACTCCAAACCTAAAGCCGCCCCCTCAGAATTTTCTCATGCAGAGACTGTCATCATGGTATGCGATTAGACATCTAATCTCAAAAGAGGGTTTCTGAATATTTCATCTTTCCCTTTGGATCTATTTGTTTCAAGTACATTTCAATGATTTCTAATAAAAGAAACATACCAAAAAAAAAAAAAAATCATATTTCCTTTTGAAAGAATTAGAAACTAATTCATGTTTAAAATGTTCAAGGTGGAACTAGGGCTACAGTCAGTGGCAAAAGCGCCTGCCTGGCAAGTATGAGGTCCTGAGTTCAATCCCTGGTACCGCAAAAAAAATACACAACATAAAATGTTCAGATTATTGGAGTGTGGTGGTCCACACCTATAATCTCAGGACTCATTCCAATTTCAGTGCCAATCTGGGTGACATAGTAAGTTTGAGGCCAACCTGAACATAATGAGTCAGTCTCAAAAAAATGAAATGTTCAAGCTTTTATATTATTGTTTTACTTGCTCCTCTTAAAAAGTAAACAGAAAAAGAAGATTGATGTTTGTAAGTGCAGTCTTCTATATAACATAATCAAGAACACAATGAAAAAAGTACCTATTGGGCTGGTTTTCCTGAACGAAGGGGTAGCAGGTAATCAGGTAGCTGGGGATGGGAGTCGGCTCCATGCCAGAAATGCCTCCTCCATCACCAGAGAGGGCCATGGAGGTCAGGAATGGGTCCGGAGTCTTCTTCTGTGGGGTGAATGGCTCTACCTCCGCAGAGAGCTTGACATTCTTCAAAAAAAAAAGGCAAGAGCAGATGAGTAATATCACAACACAAGGGACAGCTCAACAACAGGACAGGTCACCCACACACAGTCCCAGGTCTCTCCTCAGAATTCACCAGAACCACAGGCCGAGGAGCAACAGAAACAGCTGAATCATGATGAAGTTATGTGCACCAAGCCACCAATAAAACTGGAAAACTTATCAAAGATGATTACATTTCAATCATCTCTCTTGCGTAACAAAAGCTGCTAAAGCAATCAGAGTACAAGGAAGTCATATCTCAATATCTAAAAATAAAGCTGGTAGTTAGGAAGTCTAACTCTACAGACAAATCAACATGTTTTTAACTAATTTTATTAGAGAAAAAAGTCATTAAACGTTTTAAAAAATAACTGAATTTGTTTGAGTAGTCTAAAAGATGGTCTATTTCTATCCATCTCAAGAGATTATCTTTAATATTGTTAGATCGAAAGGACAATATCTAAAGTGAAACAAAAAATACCTAACATATGGGGAAAATATTCTGGCTAACAAACTGAAAAAAAAAAAAAAACAAACAGGAATAGCTTCAGTTTCCCAGAAGATACTCAAGCAAACTAAAGTGACTCACAGTATGTACTCCACCTGAGTTTTCTCAGTGCCTTTTCTTAGAATAAACCCACAGAGATTGAAGCCATAAAAATTACAGTACTGAGGGATGCAGAGCTAGGTCATAAAATAGATCTAAAACAACAGGACAGGAATCCTCAAGAAGAGAGATCTACAACTGGGAAGAGGCCACCAGGCAGCTTTTGGGGTGCTGGGTGAAATTCCACGTCCTAGGTAAGATTTATAGGTGTTCACTTAAAATGACTTATTAAGTGGCATACTGGTTTTCACATAGCTTTCTATATAATTAACAAATTCAGAATTTTTAATTATAAAAAACTACATATATCCTGCACATTACATGAATATCATAATACAAAGACAATTAACACTTTTTTTTTTTTTTTGGCAGAACCAGGGATTGAACTCAGGCCCTTGCATTTATTCCACTGAGCCATCTCCCAAGCCCCAATCAACACATTTTATAAAGAAAGTAAGTATAACACAAGCCAGTGTTCTAACTACTGGAGACAATTACCCTAAAGGCAACAATCCCAACCAGAACTTTTCCCTAACAGCCTCACTAGAATAATATCTAATAGAAGTTCCCAGAGTTTCAACACCTTATGGTTTCAAAAGTCACTTATTGTGACTTCCTGGTCTTAGTGTTTATTGTTTATCAAAATGTATCACCTTCTATACAACTTTTATTTCTCACAAAAGTAGTTAGAAGCAAATCTAGAGGCAAGACTTGATAATTTAATATATGGTCTTTCTCAGAAAAAAAAAGTCATCTCAAAAGAGCCTACTGGAACTATGTGGTGGTACATAATGTAACGCCAGCACTTGGGAAGCTGAGGCTGGAGGACTGCTGGGAGTCCAAGGTCAGTCTGGGCTACAAAGCGGGTTCTAGGTCAGCCTAAATTGTACAGCAAAGCTCTGCCTCAAAAAATACCAAAAAACAAAACACAACAACCAAAAAAACAAAACAAAACAACACAACACCAGTCTACTGTAGGATCTTTTTTTTGTGTGTGTGGTAATGGGGATTGAACTCAGGACCCTGTACTTGCCAGGCAAGTGCTTATTCTACTGAGCTATCTCCCCGGGAACTCAGTCTACTGTAAATATTCAGAAACACAAAAACTCAAAGAGGTGGGATAGGAAGAGACTGAAGTCTGAACTATTGAACAGTACTAACCCACTCCTTCCCCTAACCTGACTTAACTTAGAACTCTAATTTGCACCATTAAATCAAATCTGAAGTCATTACAGTAATAACACAAGTATTTGTAAACTGAAGTTAAGTGTCTTGCTTTTAAAAGGAGGCAAAAACAACTTCAAATACTAACAATGTAAGTTAGGAATTCTCTGTGATGTTCACCAGAACTCAAACTTACTCATCTAGGGTAGTACATGGAACATAAATCATCAAACTAATAAGTACTTCACCTACTAGGGGAAAAAATCTGGCTTCTAACAATAATCATAGATAATGGAAACTTGCTTTATAAAGCTCATGTACGTGTGTGAGAAAAGGGGAAACATGTGACACTTTAATAAAAATGGACTTTTTAGGATTAATCTTAAAAAGCCCCTTTGAACATGAAAATTTTTAATAACTTCATAAATTAGACTAATATATGTTAGCTTCCTTTCATTTTTAAATTTATGTATTTGATACAGGGTCTCACTACATAGCTCAGACTTGTAGTGACTCCTGTTTTCAGCCTCACCAGTGCTGGGATTACAGGTATGAGCCACCACACTTGGACTTTGTGGCTGCTCAGCACACCCGGAGGCAGGGCCAGTGCCACATGTGGTGCTGGGAATTGACCCCAGTCTTTGTGCTTGCCTAAGCAGGCACTGTCTGCTGAGGTATCTTACTGGCCCTATTATGTTCCTTTTAAAAAGCAAGAAATAGAGGACATCAAATACTCTAAAATGAAAAAATATAGCCATACTAAATAATTTGATACAAAATAAAATATGTAACAAAAATAATGCTTTTACTGGGCTCCTCAACCCTCGAACCAAGTAATCAACGACTTGGAAACAGCACATTCAAATTCCTGTTTAGGGCAAAGCCTACAGACAACTTTTACACCTAGCTCCACTTGCACTTTATAAAAAAGTTTATGGATATAGGCAACCACTGTTCCAAAGTGGAACATCAATGAACACTGCTACACAGACACAGCATGTATCTCCAGATACCAAAGTCTGAATTGGTTTCTATCTTTAGTGCACTGCATATATGAGAGTTCAACAATAAAACTCACAAATGCTGAGATGAGCTTTGTTTTTTAGCGAAAGAGAGGGAGAGAGAAGCTGCTAACATTGACAGCTGCACAAACAGAAGATGTCACTTGGAGGAACAGAGAAGCAACTTGCTCCATAGTTACAACACCATATGGTCTCAAAGGTCATGTACTGTGACTTCGTCTTTAGTATCTATTGTTGATCAAAAGGTACCACCTTCTATGTTCAGGCCCCAAAAGCAACAGCAAGATCACAAATGATTCTTAAATTCCACATTAACAAAACTACACAGATAATACATTAGGTAAGTAACAGACTCTGGCAATACTTTACTATGAGTATAGGAAGTAGAAGACCATCTTGTAGCAACAACTAGGCTAAGCAAGTTACACAACAGTGTTCCTCTGCTTCTGCTTAGCTATGTTTAGGCTCTACGTCTCCATGGCTTGTTTTGGTGGAAGATCAGAAATGAGAGTTCTTCCTTAAAGAAAATATAAATATGGAACAAATGTGCACTACACTGAACACTGTCTGATCATTTTTGACCTGCTTCAAAAAGCTCAACCATTTACATGGTAAATGTATCTTTCAGAAATGTCAGATTTTTCCAAATTTTTCATAAATTCGAGAAGAATTTATGAGAACTTTTTTTTTTTTTTTTTTTTTTTTTTTTTTTTTTGTCTTTTTGAGACAGGGTCTCGCTATGCAGTTCAGGCTGGCCTTAAGCTCACTTTGTAGCTCAGGCTGGTCTCGAACTCACAACAATCCTCCTGCCTCAGCCTCCTAAGTGCTGGGATTATAGGCATGCGCCACCAGGCCCGGCTTATGAGAACATTTTTAAGAAGCTGGGCGCAAGAGAACATGCCAGTAAAGCAGCACTAAGGAGGCTGAGGCAGGCGGTGCCTTGCAGCTGACACTGAAAGACAAGGCTGTTACCCCAAAGAGGGGTTAAAAAAAGTTCAGGACACTAGCGCACAACACAGCCAGCCCCAGCCCACCGGACTGGACAAACACAGGCAGCACCATCCCCGGAGAACGCAGCAGTAGCAGCAGCGCAGGGGAGGTGGAGAGGACAGTGCCTGCTGGTGGCAGCACAACAGTCTCCCCACACACTAAGCCGCAGAGAAGTGACACCCACTGGAGTCAGAACTGCAGGAGAACACTGAGGGCCTGCCTGCACCATGGCTCGGCGCCCACGGGAGGGGCGGCGTGGGCGCCTCCGCAGCTCCAGGAAGGTAAAGATGTGCCCATCAAACCAAGATTTTTCTACGCCTGCACGAGATAAAATAAGCGTCTTCCAAGGGAAAAAAGGCCTGATGCTCATCAGATGCCCGACTGCCTTCGCTTCCACTAAAAATCCACACTCTTGGGGGCAAACTGCGGGAGCAGGCTCGCTGAAACCTGGGGAGCCCAAGAAAGGCATCCCCCCACACAGGCCAGGTTGGGTTTCAGGTTAACTAAAGGAGGGCCTTGCTTTTACATTTACCATTTTCTCCGGCTTTGAAGAAGTCACGCCCCAGCTTCCTCCCCATGAGTGAGCAATTGCACTCTCCTTCCAGATGTGCCTCCTGTAGGCATCTGTGACTACACATTTGCCTTGGAGAACAGACGTGATCTGAGGTTTCTTTTGTTGCTGTTGTTACTATTTTTTCAATAAGACCTATCAGTCTATTTTAAAATTTTCTCTCTGACCTACAGGTTTGAAGAGGTCTTTTTAAATGGCATTTTCACTAAAACGCATTTACTTTCTGATTAAAAAAAAAAAAATTAAGCACCTCTTAAAAAGTATAAATTCAAAAATCTGGTAAGCTAGGTAATATATGTACCCCATATGTGTCAATTATAGTGCATATTACTAATAAGCACTTTATAGTAACTTATTTAAAATAGTGGTCCCTCAGTCTCCAGCAGGGTTGGCTCCAGGCCCCACGATCACACACTAACACGCAGGATGGAGTAGGTTGCAGGTGTTTTGCACAGAATTTGCATCCAACCTTCGCACATCCTCCTGTGTACTTATATCTCCATAGACCATTTCTAATACCTAGCACAATGCAAATGCTACCTAAATGGTTGCTGTACTGACATGGAAAAAAGCCTGCTCAGGACTGACACAATTCTCCCCACCCCTACCCCCCACCCCACCCAAAAAAGTATCTTCAATTCTATTAGCTGAACCCAAGGAGGATTCAGAACGTGGCCATATGGAGGACTGATATACCTTAGTTTAGAGCGCTCATAGTAACTCTATAAATGACATAAAGGTCAAGTAACTTTGTAATCTTATGGTGAACAACACTGCATTAAAACACATGTAATTTTTACTTTTTTTTCTTAAGAATTAAAGATATTAATAACCAGTAATTTTGTATATTCTTTCAAAAGAGTATCTAATTTTATTTTTTATTTATTTATTTTTTTGGCAGAAAGGGGATTGAACTCAGGCCCCTTGCGCTTGCCAGGCAACTTATTCTATTGAGCTATCTCCCCGGCCCCCTAAAAGATTATCTAATTTTAATATACTAAAAAGCTACCATTTATGTTTGTAACAATAAGAGATCAAGAATCTCAAGTGTTCTGTCACTTGTAAACCCACTGTTTATTTAAAAAATGTCAAAACACTGTCCTATATCTCCTAAAATAGAAGCACTGGGCCTTCATAAACAAAATGAACTCTATGATTTATTCTTCACTTCCCTTGCCACAAGCTTTTCTTTTCTTTAAGAAGAAAAAAAATGCAACATACCATGTTATACCTGCTCTTAGAGCACAGAAGTCTAGCAGTTAAAATTAATCTACCTGTATGATATAAAGTAGTCCTGGGAACAGTGAATAATCCTGAGATTCTCTTTTGGTTCTAACATTCTTTCAAACTACTATTGCAAGACTATCCATTTAACACTGTACCCCCAATGACTTACTTTTTATAATTTTGATCAACATATACAAAACTTATCTTTTCACAGATTTTACAGAAAAACATAATTTGCAAGAACAGCAATATGAAAACCTCAAACACAGCTGATCAGTTTTTATAAGTTACACATTTGTACAGTACTCTGAAGACTGAATTTGGTTATCATAAAAGGAAGGGTCTATACTAATTCTGTTTTTTAAATAAACCTCTGTGCATTGCTAACAAGTATATTAGAATGAAGTTTTAATGTAGGCATTTCCAGAATTTCTGAATATAGGACAAAATTGTTTTAAAAGGATAATCAGCATTTTGTGAAAAATATTTTAACAGAAAAACTGTTTCTATGACTTTTCAGTCGTTAAATTTCTGTAAGACTTTAAGACTGCAAATTCTAGAAGGTTATGGGATGGAAGAAGGAAGCCTCTCCAAACGACCTGCTCCCAGCACTTGCTGTGAGAACAACTACACACAGTAGGCAACCTACAAGCCACCGCCTAAATAGTTAATTACATTTCCTCAAGGATGAAAGGGACCCTAAGTATTTATATACACACACGCAGTGACATTACTGGCTACAGTTCTGGCCCCTTGGTGAAGGACCGAAACACTCAACCCTCTCATTAGTGACATGCATACAAGGAAATGGAACACGGAAATTTCCTGCACACAGATCAAGCTTAGATCCCTCAGGTATTTTTGATAGAAACTGTCAAAATATTTAAAAAATTAAATGGGACACAGCTGGCATATAAAATGCTGTGGATCACGGGAAAGTCTGTATTTGACAAAAGGAAACATATGAATCTTACTGTGGTAATTCATGTGCTGGCTTATAAAATTCATTTGTTTTCCCTTATAAAACTTACTTGCTTTTAAAATGAAAACTGTGTCAAAACATACACAACTAGGAAGCTGTGCTTTTGCCTGCTAAAAGCCAGGCTTCAAAATCAATTTAGTACAGCCTAACACAGAAATGTGGGAACTCTAGTCCACTTTATTAGGGCACTAATTATCATTTGTAAAATCAACTGACAATTTATTAGCCTCTCTACTATGTGTTTTCCTAATTCATCCCTGGGCAAGATCCTGGAAGACTAGAAGAGAGAGTGAAGAAGCTTGGACTTCACCAAATTAAGTCGTTTCGAAGTGACCTTAGGAGTGGGGGAACGGACACTGTCATTACCCTGGCCTCCCAGAGTTTGCTAGCATGGATAATCATAATCTGATGCAATTCAAAACAAAGCTCTAATGGGACTATCTTGAGAATACGAAAACCGGATCAGAAACGAACTCCTAAAAGGACTCTTGACATACAGCTCCATTTAATATATATATATATATATACACACACACTTTTTTTTAAAGCAATGAGGACAGGGGGCAACGCTAGCGATCGCTTCCTAGGAGCTACACCTCCCAGGCACCGCAAAGACAACGCTTCGCTCCACGGAGCCCGTCCACAGGCAGGCCGGGCGCTCCAGCCCGGCGTCCCCCTCCCGCACGCCGGCACCTCCACCTGCAGGCGCGCCCGGGCCAAGCAGCGCCGGTGTCGCCCCCCACCCCCACGCCCCTGGCCGGCACCCGCCGCTCGGACCCGCGGCTCCTCCGTCTTGGCGTCCGGGGCCCGTAGGAGGCCGGGCCCAGCGACTCCTGCCCAGTGGCCCAGGCCGCGTACCTGCTCGGCGGGGGTTCGGTCCATGGCGCCAGCGGCCGCGGCGGGCCTGCCCTAGTCGGTGTGCAGGGCGCCCCGGGCCGCTTTCTCCATGGCCCTCCGCGGGTCCGGCGGGGCTCCGGACTCCTCCACTAGCCGGGGCCGCGACGCCGAGGCGGCTACGCCACTGGCCGAGGAGGCGGCCCCAAGCCGGGGGAGGCGGGGAAGGCGGTGGCGCCGGCCCCGGGGAGGGATCATCTGGGACGGAAGCCGAGCGGAGCCGAAAGACGCGGCGCGGGAGCGGAAATGGAGGCACGCGGAAGCGGGGCGGCGGGTTCAGGGGCGGGCGCGGGGGAAGGAGTCCAGGATGGGCGCCCCCAGCCCCGCGACCCACCCCCGGCCTCCGACACCGGGGCGATGTGGGGCCCCTGGGGACTGAAGGACACCCGGGTCCCTGCATTTCCGCCCACCAGGGAGCACCTCAGCCTCAGCCTCCAAAATCTGCTTTTCGTGATGCTAGAAGAACTTGGCGCTGCCACTTCCACGTGACTACGGAGGAATGGGAATAATGGAGTCTTGTTCTAAGTGCAGAGTAGCCACCGGGAGAAGCCCGGTTACAGGCTCCACGACGTGAACTGGTAGATAACCCGGGGCCCGGTCCCCGCGCACAAACAGGCTCTCTCCCGGCAGATTTTGTTCATCCACCTGGGACTCTACAGGGTCCCCCGAATCAGTGTGACACTGTCCTCCAGCTCAGAGTGTGTTCTGTACGCTCTCTCCCACTGTGCGTCCCTATTCTTTCTTTTCATCCCCAAATCCTTAGCTTTTCCTGCAAGGCATAAGCAAGAAATGTATACCCTAAGCTGAACTTCGCCGAAGAAGAAGGTGGCTGCAGCCTGGGCACTGGTGAGAGAACCCACAGCTGGCGCACTGAGAGAACCGGCCGAGATCTGCGTTGTCAGGCTTCAAGATGCACCCCTAGACCCTGAAGGTGCCTGCACAGTTCCTTGCCAGTTCTGGGGTTAGCAGAAAAAACTTAGGGACGATCCTGGCCTGTACAGTTGCGGCTGTACTTGGGCGGCGCCTGCGCTTCAGCCTGGTGGAAGGACCTACGCTATGTCAATGAAACTTAGGCCAAGGCTAAACAACAGTTGATGAGGAGAAACATTTGTAGTCCTACATAGAAAGCTTGTTTTATTTGGTCCATTTTCCTGTTTCCTCAATTTTAGAAAGAGGCAGAAGAATTACATCTCTGTGTTTCTTTTCTTTTTCTTTCTTTTTTTATGTGCAGTACCAGGGATCAAACTCAGGCCCTTGAGTCTGTGGGTCAGGCAATTTGAGCTATCTCCCGGATCCTACATCTCTGTCTTTGTATATTTATCTCTTGGTAGCACCTATCTCCATGTGCATATGTGTCTGAATATTACAAATGTGTATATTCAGTGCATGTTAGGCCCTTTGAACCTACTTACCACACATCTACCCAGGGTCTGATGGGTACTGTGTGT
Organism: Ctenomys sociabilis; assembly: GCA_004027165.1. Taxonomy (NCBI): domain Eukaryota; kingdom Metazoa; phylum Chordata; class Mammalia; order Rodentia; family Ctenomyidae; genus Ctenomys; species Ctenomys sociabilis. The sequence goes on along the minus strand of PVKA01007900.1, from coordinate 26,903 downwards.
GGAGTTGCCCAGAAAAACCTAAGCTATTTAGTTATGTAAACTAACAGGTATCTTCCTTCGCAACTGAAAGATAAAATGAACCTAGATGCACTGGTATCTAGCCATCAGAGGTGCTCCATCTGAGTAAAATCATAAGGAAGCTGTCAAAACAGTCTTAAAGGACTTTGAGCTTTTCCTTCTGAGGAATCATCTGAGGAAATATAAATATAGAATCTCCAGGCAGCATTCCACACTTCAGAATTTTGATACTGAAATTGTTCTCACTAAGAATTTTCTACATTTGAGATTTTTGTTCAAGTAATAATAGCATCTTAAGAAATGATAAGAATTTTAGGAACATCATCGCTGCAGCTCCCGCAGGGGCGGGAGCAGAGAGCCCTTCTTGCCTGGGTACCCTAGCCCCCTGCTTCACCTAGCCCTTCTCCTGCCCTAGAACTTTGGGCGTGGGGAACCTCAGTAGCGAATCATGGGCGCCGCGGATCCGGTGGGCGATGGAGCAGAATGCGGGTTGGGGCTAGGGCTGACTCACCGGAGGAAGAGGTCCAACCCAGCTGCTGCTTTTGAGTCACACCTGGAGAAGCACACTGAGTTTCAAAAGCAGCCAGTGAGGTACTCTAGGCAAGGTGATTTCATCAAATGTGTGGAGCAAAAGATTTGAAAAATGCTAATTTGGAAGAGTACATAAAACAAGTTGGAGTGGAAAAGACTGGAACCAAGGAAAATATGCAGTAGTCTAAGTCTGAACCTGGAATAAGGAGGAATAAGGAGGTTACAGAGGAAAACTGGGATTGTTCTTTGTATTTGAAAGTCAAATTAGAAATGTTTGTTTTACTTGGAAAATAAAAAAGAATTTTAGAACAAGCAGTACATGGTGATGCATGCCTATAATCCTAGCACTCAGGAGGCTGAGGCAGGAGGACTGTGAGTTCAAGACCAGCCTGGGCTATCCACTAAATTCAGGGTCATCCAAGACTGCACAGTGAAAACCTGTTTCAAAACAAAAAAATGACAGGAACAAAACTGTCACAATGTCCTTGTTTAATGTTCTCCTAAAAAGAATAGAAATATTAGAAAAAAAATAAAATCTGTAAAGAAAAAGGAAACATTAAAATACATTTTTTTCAGATAATGTAAACAAATCTAAGTTAATGACCTCATTCAGTAGCAAATACTTAATACAGTAATACCCCAGCTGCTAGGCTAATGCTGGAAGCACAGCCATTAACAAGACACTGAGAGCAAAGGCCATGTTTGTCCTGTGGGCAAGGCACACATGCAGCCACCAGTTACAGGCCAAGGAACCCGTAAGAAGGAAGTTCAGTGGGATTGGGCTGGGAGGTCAGAGGCATGGTTCCATAGGTGACATCTCAGCAAAGGCTTGTAGTGTGAGTCACAGCGGGTAAAGAAGAAGTCATGGGGATGCTGTTTCAACTAGAAGAAAACAGAGAGTGTGGTGGTGCCTGCCAGGAGGTGAAGCACTTTGAGAGGCTGAGGCAGGAGGATCCCAAATTTAGCAGAGCCTGAGCCACTTGGCCACTTAGCAAGCCTGTCTCAAAATAGAAATCAAAATGAATGGGGCCAGGGAGATGGCTCAGTGGAATAAGCACTTCCCTGGCAAGCACAAGGGCCTGAGTTCAATCCCCGGTTCCATAAAAAAAAAAAAAACTGACTGGGGTGTGGCTCAGGGTAAAGGCCTTGGGTCTGATAGTGTCAAAAAGAAGAGGCAGGAAGAGGAACAGGAGGAGAAAGAGAAATGGGTGCCACAGAGCAAGGTCGCTGGGAGGCTTGGAGAGGAGGAGACACAAAAGCCAGGCAAGAAATGAAATCAGCTCCTGTGGAGTTTCTGTGGGGACATGCCCAGTGTCCCTGGAAGGAAGAAGAAAGGGTAGCAAAGGCTGCAGTAGCTTTGTAAGCACAGTGTGCAGCTCACTGGCACAGGGCTTTGTGTCCTCTGTGAAGTAGAGGGCCAAGTCACCCGATGCTGGAAGAAGGCAGAAATGGGACCTTGTTGATACCTGCAAGTGTATTTAAGCCTTGCGCCTGTCCCCACATGCACAGAGTAAAAAGCTAGTATTGTGTTTTTCTCTTCTGGTTTTAACAAATAGGTTTACTAGGGCTGGGGAATATAGCTCAAGTACACAGTACCTACCTGGCAAGCTCAAGGTCTGAGTTCAATTCTTGGTATCAAAAATCAAAGCCAGGCGTGGTGGTGCAGGCCTATAATCCCAGCACTTGGGAGGCTGAGGCAGGAGGATTGTTGTGAGTTCAAGACCAGCCTGAGCTACAAAATGAGCTTAAGGCCAGCCTGAACTGCATAGTGAGACCCTGTCTCAAAAAGACAAAAAAAAAAAAAAAAAAAAATCAAACCAACACTTAACTGACAAATGCTTACACTGATGTAACCCAAATTTCCAAGTCATAGGATGATAACTGTGACTCCCAAAGAATATCAGAGTTTCCAACCTTGATTCAGATTTTTGTATGAATACACTGTCATTTCCTCACTGCCTATGCCAAGATCCAGCATGGAGCAGGTGCTCAGTTTCTGTTTATTAAATGAATAAAGGACATGGTATTCTATCCAGACTTCCATCCCAGGTTTGTCAGGTGCATGCAATTTATTGAATGAGCAAGATGTGGACGATGGCCACAGAAAAATATTTTCTGTTGCCTCATCCCTTCACATTCTCTGAAGGCCATTTGCTTTCTTCTGCCCCAGGAAATCAAAAGCAGGTTATGCAGATGTCATTCCAAGTGAAAGCTTTTCCTCTCCCCAGTTCAGTCCTGCCTGCTTGCCCATGGGAGCCTGCAGCTTTGGGAGGTCCTCTACTCCTGTCCAGTTTGCTGTCTTTTCTGTGCTGCCTCCTGCACTGTCAGCTCTCTGAGGAAGCTGTGAGAGTTCTGTAGGCTTGGCTCCTGGCAGGAACTTCTCAAAAGCTTAAAGACTAGGATGCACTTGAAGTTATTTCCCATTGCAGTGGCAAGCATAAACACCAAAGCAGCACCCAGGAGTTGTTGGAGTTGGAGCAGGCACCATGGGAGACATGCATTATGTACATCAATGCCCTGATGAGGTCACTCCCAAAATCTCACGCCCACGCTCTGGTGGTCTAGGACTTATATAGGATAAGCAAGTGGGACGTACAAAGGCAGAATGGTGTGTCAATTTGGGGTTGGTTTAAACAATGGGCATCGCAGTGACCAGCCATTACTAAAAGGTATAAGCAAATGGAACAAATGGAACAGGAACTGTTACCTGGGCCCCTAAAAAACTGAAGTGTACTGGTGCATTTTCTGCTATACTGCAAAGCTAGGGTTGGGGGTGTAGCTCAGTGAAAAGGCCATGTAGGAAAAGAAAAAAGTGGGGAGTGATTCTAACTCTTAGAAGCCAAAGGTTCCCAAAGTTAAGCCTGGTTTGGGCAATTTAGCAACTTAGGGAGATCCTGTCCCAAAACAAAAAATAAAAGATAAAAAAAGGGCTAGGGGTGTAGCGTTCTCTGTGAAGGCCCTGAGCTCAATCATAAGTACCGCCGAAAATAAGAACCGGAAAGGTCCTTTCAGATAGAGATAAATGCTGTGAAGGAAATAAAATGCACTAAGGCACTAACTGCAGGTGGAGAAGGAAGCAGGGCACCTTAGGTTGAACTCTGAATTGGGAATGTATAAAAGAGAAGGAAAAACAAAGTGAAGGCCCGGGAGGGAAACCGCCTGCCTGTCACGTGCGAGACCCTAGGTTTGTGCCCAGCACTATTAAAAAATATGTATTTATATTTTTTTGACAATTTGGAACAGATTTCTTGAATTCATATCTTATCCAAATGTTTGCCGAGTGACTAAATGAGTTTGCCTTGAGAACTGACTACAATGGCAGGGAAGGAAGAGGGATAACTAAAGGGTGACTTAAGTGGAAAATCCTCCTGCTCCTCTGAGAACACCGGCTGGGCTGCATGCACCTGAGACAAAAGCAGAAGCTGATACCACTTGTGCACGGTGAGATCTATCTCACAGAGGCCAACCACATTCCAGCAGCCCTGACTATGCTGGCTGAGGTAAGAGGAGCTGGGCTGAAGAGGAATGAACTTATGGCACAAATCAGAATTCGATTAGAGTCCAGCATGGCATTTACTTTTATGGCACTGAGTCTAGCTAAAAACAGGAAAGAGCGTCTGCATTATGATGCCTTCAAATTATTTTCACGAGCTGTTCCATATCTGAGCTGTCAGTCCATTATTTTCACCATCAGCTTCAAATCTCACAAAATCTCTTATAATTTCCTTTCCTTCATTAGTATTATAGAACCTGGCCTTGAAAACTCTCCTTCAACTTAGGATTTTGTCACAAAGCTTTCATAAGTGGATTTCTAGATGTTTCCTCTCCTGTCCCCATTGCCCTAGACTAATTTCCTCCCTAAAAGGCCCTCCAGGACCAGCAGGGGTGTCCTGAAAAATCTGAAGCTAGCAGGGATAATGCCTGTGAAGAGTCCTACTCCAAAGAACACAGACAGAAGAAGCTAGTGTCATAGGTGACATAACTTGATTTTTCCTTTTCTTGAGTTTTAAATATTTGTACATAAATAGCTTCACAACAGGAAGAAAAAAAACAACCTACAACTCATCTCTTTCAACACATGGAGGATTGGGGGTGGATGGGAGTTGGGGTAGTGGTTTCTGTTCATGTTGTTTGTTTTTGTTTTTGGGTCTTGCTATGCAATTCAGGCTGGCTTTGACATCACGATGGAGCCCAGGCTGGCCTCTGACTCACAATGAGCCTCCTGCCTCAGCCTCCTGGGCCTGTAGTACTCTGGAGTCTGTGCTCTCCAGAACAGATTACTGTGGTCCGTTGGACCTTGCCTCTAGAAAACCTGTGCCAACATAAGGAATCTGAGAGAAGAAGCCCCAGACTATTCAGCCCATGCCTGACCCAGGGGCCACAGATCCGCACTGCCTACAACAGGAGGGCATAGGGTTTCTCCCTGCCTGTAGGGCAGCCATTAACACTTCCACAGTCTAGGCCTTCAGGTAGAAAGTAATAAGGGAACAACAACAAATCCTAGAGTCCGGTGGGACACCCAAAGAAAAGCATTACTACAACCCCGCTGGGCTTCCGGCCAAGATTATGTCAACAAAGTCCATGGAAACAACCCCTGCTCCTGCGCCCTGGCCCCAGCCATCCAAGTTGGCCATGAGGAAGACAGCTCTGTTGTACCTGGTCAGCTTGCTCCCCTAGGCTGGAGCAGGGTACCCACAGCCAGCTGGCCACAAGGTCTATAGAGTCCCAGCCTGCCAGGTTGCATGGGCGCCAGGGCCAGGCTTGAAAGGTTCTGAATCTCAGGAATCACAGTGATCCGCCTGCCTCGCCTTCCAATTGCTGGGACTAGTGACACAGCTGAAATCCCAGCTCTTGATGGTCAAAATCCCGTAGGAGACAGGGAGAGGGTCCTGCAGAGGGAAGGGCTCAGAGGTTCAGAGAGTGGGAAGGGGAGGGCTGGAGGGGCGGGACTGCTCTGTCTGCACTGCTGCCCAGACTGTGCACACTTTTTATGGGCTGCGGACATAAACTAATAAAAATAAAAATTAAAAACAGCACATTCAGAAATGCTTCATGGCATCCTATTCCACTATTGATGACAACTTTCCCCAAATCTGCCAGCAACAGGACACAGCGGTTGCCTTGGTAACTGCAGCTGCCTCTTGTTGAGCTGTCAAAGCCTCCAACACGCTACCCCTTGTGCCCCTTGCCGGGACAGTGCCACTGACACTGTAACACATGCCATTTGTGCCCCATGCCTGCCAGTGTCCTGGGCACAGGGACACTCACAGAGATGCAAAGGTGAGACGACACAATCTGGGCAATTCGGAGCAGAGCTGGTCTATGCCACACACAGAAGCACCCAGGGTAGCAGGGCTGGGAGGAAGCCAGAAAACACACTGTGCAGATACAGCCCAGCCCCCCAGCACCCAGAGAAAGACTGCAGGTCTGGTTTCTGCTGACTTCCTTGGGGCCAGGGCTTGGCCTCAGTGTGGCAGCTGTCTTTGCTCTTTTGTTTATTTTACTTTGTTTTTGATGTTTGGTTGTTTTTCTTTCTTAGTTTCCAATTTTTCTAGGCAGGGTCTTGCTACGAAGTCCAGGCTGGCCTCAAACTCATGGAGATCTGCCTGCCTCAGGCTCCCAATTGCTGGGATTACTGACATATGCCACCAGGCCCAGAAAAAGGAGAGGCCCCAGGATGCACTGTGGGCTGTGCCCTCTCTAGGGTCCCCAACAGGTTCCTGCCCAAGGCCTGGCAACCAAGCCAGCACCAGGGCCACCCACAGGGATGGAGTGCTCCTCAGGGGTGGGGCATCCTTACAAGATCCACACAGAAGGCTTCTTGCTGCCCCTCTCCTCCTCATCTGTCCCTGTGTCCATCTATCTGTTGCTCAGTCTGTCCACCTGCCTGTCCGTCCATCCATCCCTCTGGACATCTGTCTGTCCCTGACTCACCATTCCTCTCTCCGTCCCACACACCACCACATGTCCTCAGCTGGCTCTAGAGTGCCTTGCCATGGTGCTGAGCTAGGAGAAGAGCTCTTCCAGTCTTTGAGTCCCAAGTGCACAGGGACCCAGTTGTCCTCGAGCCAGGCCTTTAGGTCAGAAGTCACCGGCATCACAGAGCTCCTGGTGGAACTCGGTCTAAGTTCACCTGGGGGACAGGGCCTGGGAATCTTCCTGCTGGAGACTTAGGTGGGTGGCAGTCCCCCACAGCAGTGCTCCTGAGACTGCATGCTCCTGGGCCTGGTCAGTACTCCATTTCAGGAGCAGGAAGGTTTTCTTTTCACTCCCAGAGGAAACTATGCTCGGGGGTGGGGGTGAAGACATGCCATCCAGGGGCCAAGGTGCAGTGCATGCTACATGCAAGCAGACAGCACGAGGCAGTGAAAACTCACTTTGTAGAACCACTGGTAGATCTGTCCTCGCTATGTTGGAAGTGGTCACTGGCTAAGAACACAAATCAAGCATGGTAAAGGGATGGAAGGTGCCATAGGCTCCGTGGACTAAGCACCTGCTCAGGCAGCTCAGGGAGGGGTGTTGGACCCCTGATACCACATGCTGCACTGGACCTGCCCCTAGGGAATACTGAGCTGGCTACCAAGACCAGGTGTGGTGGCGCACACCTGTAACCTCAGTGCTGGGGAGGCTGAAAAGAGGAGGATCACTAGGAGTCTGAGCTGCATAGCCAGAACCTTTACCAAATGTGTGTGTGTGTGAGTGTGTATATATATATATATATATATATATATATATATATATATATATATATAATTTTATTTATTTATTTTGGTGGAACCGGGGGAATTCAGGCCCTTCTGCTTGCCAGAGAAGTGCTTATTCTACTGAGCCATCTCCCCGGACCCCCAAATATATTTTAAAAAGGGGAGGTTCCTTCAGATCAGTTATTGGGGATGGGCTGGTGACCAAGTGGCCCTTCAGGGGCTTCTCAGAGGAGATAGGCAGGCAGTGGCCAAGTACCTGGGAAGAACCACATTCTGGGTAGAAGCAACAGCGAGTGCAGGGCCCTGGCGTGGGATTGAGCCTGGCAAGTCTGGAGAGCAGAGCACCCGGAGGCTCTGTGTACAGGGCGAGTGGGCTGTAGCCAGGAGATTGTTGGAGGGATTGGGGATTGAAGTTAGGGCCCTGCGCATGCTCAGCAGGAGCTCTACCACAGGCTAAGCTGCCCACTCCACAGTGGTTTGGGGAAATGAAATGAGTTGCCATTGAGGATTTGAGCAGGAGAGGGCTAGTGTCTGACTGGGGTTCAGACACGGGAGAGAGAAGTCAGAAGGCTACTGGGGTGGGGTGGGGCCAAATAGGGGGAACAGAGCTCGGGTTTGGGACACAGTCTGTAGCTGAAGATAAGGCGGGCGCTACAATGATTTGGGTGTGAGAGGCAGGGCCCACTCAGGAGCACCCCTAGGTGTTTGGCCTGAGCCACCAATGAGGAAAGACATTTGCTGAGGTCGGTGAGGCTTGGAGAGCGATCCAGGGCCCAGGGCTGGACACATCACATTTGAGGTGCCTTCGGATTTCCCAATGGAGGTGCCATGCAGCAGCCCCGCTCTGTCTCAGGCGCAGGTGGGATGACTACAGGAGCCAGGGTTCACAGCCTGGCCTTCAGTCAGTTAAATTTACTTGAGTAACCAAGATTTGAGGAGCAGCTACCGCTGAGGTCTCTGGCCAGTGTCGGTTCCACACATCCACAAGCATGGGGAATATCTTCGCAAACCTCTTCAAGGGACTTTTTGGCAAAAAAGAAATGTGCATTCTCATGGTGGGCTTGGATGCTGCCGGAAAGATGACGATTCTTTATAAACTAAAGCTTGGTGAAATTGTGACCACCATTCCCACCATAGTTTTCAATGTGGAGACCGTTGAATATAAGAACATCAGCTTCACCATGTGGGATGTGGGTGGTCAGGACAAGATTCAACCTCTGTGGCGCCACTGCTTCCAGAACACCCAAGGCTTGATCTTTGTGGTGGACAGCAATGACAGAGAGCGTGTGAACGAGGCCCATGAGGAGCTCATGAGGAGCTGGCTGAGGACGAGCCCAGGGACGCTGTCCTCATGTTTGCGAACAAGCAGGACCTCCCCAGTGCCATGAATGCAGATGAAATCACAGACAAGCTGGGCTGCACTCTATGCCTCAGGAACTGGTACATTCAGACCACCTGTGCCACCAGTGGGGACGGGCTCTGTGAAGGATTGGACTCGCTCTCCAATCAGCTCCGGAACCAGAAGTGAATCAGAACCCCCCTTCCCCTCACTTCCTCCTTCTCTGCCCTCCACTTTCCTCTCATGTGGCAAATGTTGCGACTCTGTGGTCCTGAGTGCCAGAAGCTGTCTCCATGGGTTGGTTACCGCATGCACGCATCATGTTGTACGTGTACAGACGCAGCCTGCAGCCAGGATTTTATTTAATGTAAATAGTTTCTGTTTCCACTGAGGCAGTTTCTGGTATTCCTATGCAATACTATTCAGATTTTTATTGTAAAGAAAAAAATCAATTCACTGTTAGTACTGAGAAGCGAGTTGGGTGCACCTGGCCTCCAGGAGCCACTGAGCTGTAGATTGGTGTCAGGATCCATTCGGTGGCTGGTGTATAACCCAAACTCAGTGCATTTTTAAAAATAATCAAAAATTACAAGGTGAGGAGAACACTTGAACACACAGAAGGGAGACTATCCTATCGGCATGATCATCAGATCAGCTGTTCCTCTGGGAACTCCAGAGATGTGACGAACAAATGCCATCCACTGCATGGTCACAGTCGAGACCCTGTGGCCCACCTGTCTCTGGGTCACCTGCATTCCATAGCATTGTGCTTGTACTCATGCTCACATGGTCACCTCGGGTAGCGGGAAGGGTTAAGAGGGGTGCAGGGCCCACCCTTCCCCTTAGTCAGTGTGCAGCTGGAGTGGCAGCCTGTTCCTAGTGCCCACTCGGGACTTGCATTGGTCAAAGTCTGAGTCTTGCCAGCAGGAGTGCGTGCAAGCTGGGTTGGTTGGTCCACGCCAGACCACAGTCCTGGAGCACCCCCACCTCCATGTGTGAAGTAGCTTCCTCCCTCAACCTGCAAGGGTCCGATTTGCCATCAGAAAAGATGATCTCTACTTTTTTTTTTTTTTTTTTTTTGGTCTTTCTGAGACAAGGTCTCACTATGTAGTTCAGGCTGGCTTTAAGCTCACTTTGTAGCTCAGGCTGTTCTCAAACTCACAACAATCCTCCTGCCTCAACCTCCCGAGTGCTGGGATTACAGGCATGCCCCACTGTGCCCGGCTGACTTTTCTTTTGTATTTTGATAAACACTAAAGAAGCTAGAGCTGTTAAATTTACCTTGGGAAACTTCAGAACTGGTTTATTTGATGTGGAACCTCTTACTGCTTTCAATACACAATTAGTAATCAACCATTTTGTATACTTGTTTTCAGTTTTCATTTCGACAAGCACTGTAATTATAGCTATTAGAATAAAGTCTCTTAACTATTAAAAAAAAAAAAAGAATTTGACATTAACCAAGACCACGTGATCTTTAGTGATCGGTCAACCCCAGAAGAATCCTGCCATGAGGCAGACGACGCATGTTCCTATCTCTGCCCACCTGTCCCAGGGCCCTGACCATCTCTGCAGGACACATGAGTCATTGCTTGTGAGGCATGGTGTGTGCACTGCCTTGGAGGAGAGGCCACCTCAAGAGAGCAGGTGACAGGAGGCTCCTGGCAGGAGGCCCAGGTTGCATCACTTGTTATCTGAGGATCTGATTATTCAGGGTCACTGACATCCAGCGGTTGCATCAGAGTCAGAAGGCTGAGGACCTGGGCCATGGGGCTCTGCAGTGCAGACGCAGGCAGGGAGGAAACAAAAGAAGCCCAGTGAAGGGTTTCAGCAATCCCCAAAGTCTCCTCCACACGCTGTTCTCAGGGGGCAGCTTGCCAGAATTAACAAATAAGAGAAAGAAGCCCATGTTCCCATATAGCTGATCTTACCAGTAACCTCTTTATAGAAAGGGAATCATCTTTCTTTCTTTCTTTCCTTCCTTTTGCTGTGATCCTACTGTATAGCTTACAGCCTCCTGAACTTCCTCTTGCCTCAGCCTCCTGAGTGCTGGAAGTATAGATATGTACCACCACACCCTACTTTACATCCACATTTACTAGGGATACACCTAAGGGGCTTTCCAGGGGGAAGAGGAGGGCTTTCTAGGGGAAGGCTTTCCAAGCAAGAATGTAGGGACCTTGGTGCACAGCAGCTGTGCCACTCAAAGGTCCGACTGAAGAAGAAGTGAGCAGGTCACCCAAGGCATCCCCTAAAATGCTGGTCCTTCTGTGACTCAGGCCAGAAAGACACTGAGAGCACAGCAAACACAGTGAGTGCTGCCAGCTGCGAGCCCTTCAGGACAGTGGGCTTGGGAGCCATGGACCCAGTCCAACTAAGATGCGGTCCTGGTTTCCGTGGCTCCTTGGCACTGTGCCCTGTGTCACCTCTGAGAATGGAGCCTGGTATGGACCTTGACCTCCCTGGGTTGCCAGTGGCCTTTTATTATTTTTTATTGGTGTAAAAATAGCAAAACAAGGGGCCGGGGAGATGGCTCAGCAGAATAAACGATTGCCTGGCAAGCAGGAGGGCCTGAGTTCAATCCCTGGTTCCGCAAAAAAAAAAAAAAGCAAAACAAAATTAGACACATCCCTCCTGCAGCCCTGGGAAGCAAACCCAGGACCTTCACACAGAGTTCCAGTGCCAGCCTCTCTTTGCTTCATTCTGAGGTGGGGCCTGCAGCCCTGCAGGGTGCTGGGAGGGCAGGCAAGCGCCCACGAGCAGCTGAAGTGAGCCATTTCCCAGTGCATAATTCAGAGGCACTTAGTGCACCCACATGCCCTGAGCAGAGCCAGAGCTCAGTAGCGCAGCACCTGCCTGGCAAACCTGAGGCCCTGAGTTGGATTCACAGTGCCCCCCCCCCAGAGGACAGGAGACTGTGGCGCTTCTCGACCATTTTCCCAGTTCCCAGAAGAAACCATCTCTGTGGTGCCAAAGCCACCCTGCCCTGCTTTCTGTCCCACGGACTGCCCACTTTCCTGTATTTCACAGAGGTGCAGTCGAACACTGTGTGGCCTGTTGGTCTGATTTCTCTCACTTTAGGTCACTTGGGATAGAAAGGGGAACTGTAGATTCCCAAAAGAATAGCCACGCTATCACCAGGTCTCTGCCACCTGGGGATTTCCCACTGTTTCACAACCCTGATCTATAGCAGCTCAGTCCCTGCCCCGGACTTGGTGATGGGTAAATTCTTGGGAAAAACCTCAGGAAGTTCTAAATCATCACAGCCTGCCCAAGGCAGACAGAGGGTGCCTCACTTCCGGAAATCTCAGCACTGCACAGCGCAACCTTGTCATTTTCCCTTCTTTCTTTGTTTTCTAATTTTAATCTTGTGAGACAGATGCTATGTAGCCCAGGATGGCCTTAAATTTGGGGCTATCCTCCTGCCTCAGCCTCCAGAGTGCTGGGGTCACTGATGTGTGCCATCATGCCGGCCCAACCCTATCATTTCACAAGGAATGTTTGAGGCCCAGGATTGTGTTTGTTGATTACTGTAAGACAGGTGCAACTTTTGCTGCGTATATTGTTAAGAGTTCCTCTTAGGAGGGTGTGCAAGGTTCTAGTGCTGAATGACAGATGTGGTCCCCAACTTCAAGCCACTCATAGTCCATGGAGTTGGGGGGTAGAGGATATGATTAATGATTGAATTAAAATGTGATTTCCAAGCACTGAGGCTGATTGAAGTGCAAGGAGCCCTGGGAAACCCCAGGCGAGGCTGGTGGCAGGCGGTGGGGTGGGGTGGAGTGCTCCCGGTCCTCCCTTCCCCCCAAAGTTTCAGTTAGTGCTTTGCCAGCCAGAAATAAAACCTATGTGGCAAGGCAAAGCTTTCCAGAAGGCTGGGCAGCTCCTGCCCTCAGAGCCTGTGCCACCTCTCAGAAAGGCGGGCCTTCTGCCCTGGGGCCTCTCCTGCTCTGTGACTCCTTTGGCCATGGACCACACAGCACAAAGGTACAGATCACGCACGCCCAGGGGCTGTGTCGCTCACCGTGTCCAACTGCTCACCGAGCAATCCTCTGCCCACGCCCTGGGAGTCTCAACTCTCGCGGGTCTTGAGGAGACTCCATCCTATGAGAGAGCGGGTTCTTCAGTCCTGCTCTGTCTCCACTCCCTGCAGCACGCTTGTGCCGCTGCTTGCTGCCTCACCCATGCTCCGTGTCTGTCCCCCGTTGGGCACCAGCAGATGGTATCTCTGAGTCCTCCAGCACACCCAATTATATAATATTAGATAACGCCGCCTCTTCTTTCCTGCCCAGGGACTCTCAGGGCTATTTTGAACCCAGAGCCTTTGGACTGAGCTGCTCCCTACCTCTTTTGTTAGTTTTTATTTAGAAACAGGAACTTTAGTTGCTCAGCTTAGGCTTGAACTCACAATCCTCCAGCCTCAACCTCTCAAATTTGAGGATACATTACATTTGACACATGTAGAAACTGAACTTTTGTAACTCTGCAAGCCTACTATTTTATTAGGGCTATTTTATTAGGGTTCCTTTACCCTCCGCCAAAATCTGCTTCTGTGTAAGTTCCACCTCATTGTCCTACTTAGGCCTCAGAGCTGCAAAGAGGGGGCTAAGCTAATGCCCAGAAGTCATCACTCCACCCTGTGACTCTGTCAGGACACATCCCAGCACACTGGGGTCCCCAGCCCTTCCCTACCCTGCTTCCACGTGGTCCCCTCCTCTAGATGTGTTATTAGATTTGATCATGGGTCACAAGCTCTAGGACAGAGCACCTAGAGAAATAATGATGGGGTGGTGGCACACACCTGTCACTGAGTACTCCGGGAGGCTGAGGCAGGAAGATTCCAAGTCCAAGTCCAGCCTGGGAAACTTAGGGATTTAGCAAAATCTTATCTCAAAAAAAAAAGAAAAAGAAAAAGCTATAGCTCCACCTGGAGGTTCTGGCTTCATCCCCAAGAGTAAAAAATTTTATCTATGAGGAGCCTGTAGAGAAAGTGAGAACTGTGCCAGAGAAGCAATGCGAGGCCACCAGTAGTAGCCTCACGGTGGAGATGGTGAGATCATACCTGTCGTTGCCCAGACAGGCTGGTCCTGGGAGAAGACCAGAGATGGAAAGCGACCCGTGGCCTGACCACTTAGAAATGGAGACAGAGGCCGGCGAGATAGCTCAGTGGACTAAAGTGCCTACTTGGGAAGATGCAGTGGCTGGGATTCCATCCCCAGCATGTTGGGCTGGGTCCCGCCTCTGGGGCACACTGAGACAGCGTGGTGGCATGTGCCTATAATCCCAGCACTTGGGAGGCTAAAAACAGGAGGATCACTATGAGTCTAATCTACGTAGTGAGACCCTGTACACCCTGTACTAAATACATGTAAAGGAAAGAAAAAAGAAATGGAGATGGGAACTCAGGAGTGGTACACTGCGTCGTCCTGTAGCCGCCCAGGGGCCTCAACATGCCTGGGCCAAGGGCCTGGGGTAACGTGGTGGGAGATAATTTTAAAAAATGTGATGAGAGCCACATTGCCATGAATCTTCTCTCTCTCTCCCTCCCTCCGTCTCTCCCCCTTGTCTTGGGGTCCTCTTTCTTGAGGGTCTTCACAAGGCATGATCAACACCCCGGTGAGCGCTCCTGCCTGTGCCACCCGACGGAAAGGCAGCTCATAGAAACATGCACCATGTCCTGGTCCACCCGATCGGCCCCATCTAGCACCCTGTGACTTCTTTTCCCCTGAAAGGTCACTGTTTTGAATCAATGCAGGATATCAAGCATCCAGGACAGCGCAACTAAGGACCCTCAGGGAGGAGGGCTCCAGTGCTGCTCCAGAAAGCAGTGACTGCAAAAGGATGAGCGAGTTCAAAATGAGGGAAAGCCGGGTGTGGTGGCACATGCCTGTAATCCCAGCACTTGGGAGGCTGAGGCAGGAGGATTGTTCTGAGTTCGAGACCAGCCTGAGCTACAAAGTGAGCTTAAGGCCAGCCTGAACTGCATAGTGAGACCCTGCCTCAAAAGGGCAAAAAAAAAAAAGAGGGGAATTTTCAGGGGTTCTCATGGCAGTGTGTGTTTTAGCGCAGTAAATCCTAAGAAGTTGTTAACTGCATTTTTCAGTCAGATTAAGAATGTCTAGCATTTCCAAATTGCATTTCACAAGGCTAAAGAATCCCACGTTCCTCAGAAATTCCTGTGAAACAGGGAAATCCTGGCTTGGGCACTTAGTCTGCATAAGCTTCATCTCCACAGGTCCCTACCACAGCCTGCAAGGGCCTGGAGAACAAGGACAAAGAGCTGCCTTTGTCCCCAGGTCTATCCTGGTCACTGGCACTGGGATAGGATGCAGCAGCAGCAGAAGAATTCAAAGCCATTTCACATTCCTTCTACCCACCTTCCCTGAGGTGCTCCCCTTCTCCTTTCCTACTGAGGGAACTTAACCTCAGTTTTCCAATGAATTTTTAGCTAAAAAATGAATGGCAATTAAGTGTAGTTGCAACCAATGAATTTTGGGCTCAGAACAAGAAAGAAGTTATGGGGCCAGGGAGATGGCTCAGTGGAATAAATGCTTCCCTGGCAAGTGTAAGGGTCTGAGTTCAATCCCCGGTTCTGCCACAAGAAAGAAAGAAAGAGAGAGAAAGAAAGAAAGAAAAGGTACAATGGAGGGCCAGCCCCAAAACTCTGTGTGGTTTTCTTTTTAATGTATTTGGTGTAGGGTCTCATTATGCCATTCAGACTCGTAGTAATCCTCCTGTTTTCAGCCTCACCAGTGCTGGAATTACAGGCATGCATTACCATGACTGGACATGGTCACCAACTCAGTGTGCCCGGAGGCACAGCTTTAGGTACTGGGGAATCGAACCCAAGTCCCTGCGCTTAGCCTAAGCAGGTACTTAGTCCCCTGAGCTCTGTGTTATTTTAAGGGAATCTTTGGAGAACACTTGCCTAATATCCCAAGGAAATACCAGCCCCCATCATTTTTATGAAGTTGCACCAGGTGAAATCTAACATCACTAACTAAAAGTACAAGGATCAATTTTTCACATGTAAAAACTCTGATAGAAATAATTCTGTGGGACTAGGGATATAGCTCAGCAACATCTGCCTGGCAAGCATGAGGTCCTGAATTTGATTCCTCATTACCTCCTCAAAAACTATTTGTTTTTCTGGGGTAGGATTCTCCAAGTGGAAATCCTTGCTCCTCCCCCTTGTTCAGCCAAAACTAAAGCATTTATTTTAGAGCATAGGAAAGGTCAAGGACATGCAGATTCCTTTTTTTTTTCTTCCCCTAGAGGTCACAGGCTGTCCCCACGCAAGCTAGGACTGTACTCATGATGTAGCCCAAGCTGACCTCAAGCTTGAAATCCTTCTGCCTCAGCCTCCTAAGGATAGGCACACACCCAGCTAGAAGCAGATTGAAGCAGATTCTTTGAATGAAGTAGGGCTGAGTGAAGAGGAGGGTAATTTTGGGTAAAAGGATGAGTGAACATTGCAGCAGGAGCCACTGGGAAATGGAAAAGATGAGTTTCAGGTGGACTCACCCCCAGCCCTTTGCAAGCACTGTGTTAGACTCTTGGGCCGGTCTGTGTGGGCCAGCCCTGTGGCTGGAGCACAGGTGGCCCCGATGCAGGGTTCCTCTCTTCAAGGGAGAACACAGGCGGTTCTGGGCTCCTGACTTTAATCATAATTGTGATTACTGTAAAGGAAAAGTACAAGATGTTTTGAGAAAGTGTTTTTCCCTGTTGGAATGTTGGGTTAGATACTAATCTCGGGCAAGAAAACACATTTGAAAACTTTTTTTTTTTTCCCAAGGTTCAGGTTGGAGTTTCTTCTTTGCTTTAACTCTTTGGAAGATGTTTGGGAGACTGATTTAAACAAACTAATTAACATGAATTTATTAGCAGAGGCACAGTGGGGCACACTTGTAATCCCAGCACTACTGAGAGGCTGTGGCAGGAAGGCACCAAAATCAAGCCCAGCATTAGCTACTTAGAGACTTAGTGAGACCCTCTCTCCAAATTAAAAAATTTTAAAAGGTTTGGGTGTGCTCAGTGGGCCGGCCTTGTGTTCCACCGCCAGTATTCCCAAGATAAATAATATTTTTCTATGCATTCAACCCAAACCAGGATGAATAGCTAAGGTTAAGAGATGACTTCTTGCTTTGCTGGTATAATTTTTAGTGAGCTTCTCCAAAAGCCAAGAAATCTGCATTTATGGAGCACTGCCTCTGGTGGAGAAGGACCCATTTCGCTCATCAAGCTCAGATGTGTGCACTCTGTGCTTGTTTTGCAAATGAGAAACTGAGATGCAAGAGATGAAATAATTGCCTCCAGCCAGCAAGCCTGGCCTTGCTTTTACAGAAAGCCAGGAAATGGAGGAGGGGAGAGAGGGAGAGACAGCGAATTTTACTGACAATTGGTCTATTGTTCATGGAGCTAATGGGTTGGGCAAAACCAATTATAACCAACAAAACGCTGCCTTAAAAAAAAATCAAAACAAAATGCAAAATCTACACATGAAAGAATAGCTAGGGCTCCCGAGAGAGAGCTAGGAGTTGAGATCTTGTGCAGTCATTTGTAATAAAATCAGATTATGCACAAGTGCACCAAGAAGGCTGAGCCTCACGTTTCTAGTGCCAGGTTGAGATATTTGTTTTACCTTTAGCAAGCTTTGAAATAGATAGCAAGGTAAGATTATAGAGAATTTACTTTGTGGAATACAAGGAAAATTGAGCAATGTCAACTTACTCGGCTGACACGGCTCTTCATTGTCAGCAAGGAAAGAGAAAAAGCTCAGCTTAACTGGATAGGAAAATGCATAGAATGCTAGAGTGAAGGAGAGTAGGTAGGATTCCTAACAAATGAATGACATGGGAAATTGGGATTTGCTTCCTGGGGGGAGAATCCATCAAAAACAAAGAAACAAAGCGATGGTATTCAAGGTTGGTGCACTTCACGGGTACACTTGTAGACCCTCCTGGTATCACATGATTTTTCTTAAGTGAGAAATCCACACTATAAATGAAGAGCAAAACAGAAGCTGCAGAGGGCTGGTGAGATAGCTCAGTGGACTAAGCGCCTGCTTAGCCAAGTGCAAGGACTGGGGTTTGATCCCTGGTACCACGTACTGCACGGCCTCGCCCTCAGACACACTGAACCAGTGACTGAGGCCAGGTGTGGTGGTGCACCCCTGTAATCCCAGCACTGGGAGGCTTGAAAACAGGAGGATCACTAGGAGTCCTAGTTGTGTAGTGAGACCCTGCAGAAAATACATTTTTAAAAAAGATGCATAATAAGATATAGGGAATGGATCTTTTGCATGTGGGAAGGGGACTGAGATGAGGAGGAGGAAAAGAAGGGAGAGGAGGGGAGAGGGGAGGATTGTGACATGGTGTGCATGCCCCAGCTCTCTCCATGAGGAATGTGACCACTGTGTATTTCAAACATGGACTAAGAAGAATTAAAATTATATATATATATATATATATATATGTGTGTGTGTGTGTGTGTGTGTGTGTGTGTGTGTGTGTGTTTATATATATATATATATATATATACACATGGTGGCACATACCTGTAGTCCCAGCACTTGGGGGGGCTGAAGCAGTGGGGTCTCTTCGAGTTGGAGTCCAGCCTGGGCTACAAAATGAGCTCAAGGCTAGATAGTGAAACCCTACCTCAAAAAGACCAAAAGTAAATAAAATTAAATTAAATTTAAAATAGTAGCATATTCTAGCCTTGACTCTCCTGCATCTGCTAAGGTGGGCAGAAAGCTGTCACCTGCCAGAGGGCTTTGGGGACATCATGAGCGTTCCAAAGCAGCCGCGGAGAGCCAGCATGGGTTGCAGGCTGAATCCAAAGCCTCTGGCCCTAGTGTCCGAGAGACCGCGTGGAGAGAGCTGGGGCTCTCCTGAGCTGGGGTCCCCATTGCACCCTGTTCATTTCGTTTGTTGTGCATTTCTGAAGGGAAGGTAGGCCACACTGAGTGTGTGTCTGTGTGCTGGGTGTGAGAGCTACAGGAGGCTGGCTTCTGGCTACAAAGGAGAGCTGCTGCTGTCAAAAAGCTGTTCCGAAGGTATGTTTAAAATAAATTCTCTTCCTTGAGCTTTGGTAGCAGGTTATTGTGCAAGAGGGTTCCTTCCCTCTAATAAATGGGGCTAATCCTGGTAAGTGGTCTACTTTGCTTTTTGTTTTTGTTTTTGATTTTTTTAGACAGGGTCTTTCTATGTAGCCCAAGCTGGTCTTAACCTTGCCAAGACCCTCCTGCCTCAGCCCCCCGAGTGCAGGGATTACAGGTGTGTGCCACTATGGCAGGCTCTGCTGTGCTTTTATTCTATCTAACACCAGTGGCAAATGGCGACCTGTCACCTTTTCTGTTCACCTCTCATTCCTGTCATCTTGAGGAAGGGTCCTAGTAATTCACCAGACTCATAGAACCCTAATTGACTAGAACAGTGCAAATATTCTATGAAATATACATGCTAGCCCAGCATGGTGATGCACACCTGAAATCCTAGCACTCAGGAGGCAGAGGCAGGAGGATCATGGTAAGCTCAAGTCCAGCTGGCTACTAGTGAGTTCAGGGCCAGCTGGAGCCCTGACTCAAAACAAACAAAGCCAAAAGAAATATATATGCTACAGTTTTGAAAACTTTGAGTTTGTATATCTTCTTTCTTTCTTTCTTTTTTTTTTTTTTCCCCCCTGTGGTACTGAGCAACAGAGCCTACCAACTTAGCTATACTTTCTTTTTTTTGAGACAAAGTCTCACTCAGTGGCTAAGTCACTGAGGCTGGCCTTGAACTTGCAGACCTCCTGCCTCAGCCTCCTGAGTGCTGGGATTACAGTAGGCATATGCCACCACCCTTGGCTGGGAAACACTTTGAAGTAGGTTTCTCCAAAACTACAAAAACAAGCCCAGGGCCCTGCCAGCTCTCTGCTCAGTGGCCTATGGGCAATCTTGCTCCCTGGGGTGGTGCTGGGTGAGACTGTTGGACAGGGGTACAGCAGTGGGCACCTGAAGAAAGTCCCTCTGGGATCCCAGCTGACCTCAACCAGGGTGGTGAGCAGTTGCTCTCCCAGGCCCAGCCCCTGAGTCTCAGGACAGAATCAGCTCCTAGGGGCAGAAGAAATGTAATGGTTGTCCCATCAGCTGGCGGAGACCTGCTGCATGGTTCCTGTGGAAACCACCCAAGGACAGAGGCCATGAGCCCAGGGAGTGCGTGTGACAATCACAGGCATTGTGAGGCCCTGGGCTCCGGGTGGCTTCTCCCAGCGATGGCGGGGGCGACCGTTCTGTGGGGGTGCAGTGAAAAGGCTTTTCATCCTGAAGAATAATTAAATAAAAAGGAGAATGCTGTGGGATGCTGCAGGACTCCGGGGAATTTGTCTGCTCTGGGGGAAAAAAAAGTCCCTGAAAATAGCACATTGAGCAGGGTATGAGCAATGAGATGTGGAAGATTTCCCCAATTCCACTTCAAGGAATTTGCAGATTCCTGTCTATATTTTATTTTGTTTTTTGTCTTTTTGAGACAGGGTCTCACTATGCAGTTCAGGCTGGCCTTAAGCTCACTTGGTAGCTCAGGCTGGTCTTGAACTTACAACAATCCTCCTGCCTCAGCCTCCCAAGTGCTGGTATTACAGGCATGCACCACCATGCCTGACCTTGTCTATATTTTAAAGAATGACATTCAAATAGGGTGGACAAATTCTTTTCTTTTTTTTTTAATTTAGAGCAGCAGTCCATGTGGATGAAGCAGACCTCATACTGCAGGGCAGAGAATGTAAGGAACAGGAGTGAATTCTTCTTTTTATAAAACGTCAAAGACCTAACCAGGATAAATGTAACACCCATCTTGCTGATTGGCTCTTTGGTTGTTTTTTTTTTTTTGTTTTTGTTTTTTAATCTGAAACAGTCTTTCTATGTAGTTCAGGCTGGCCCTGAGCTCATTAGTAGACCAGGCTGGACTTGAACTTGCAGGAATCCTTCCGTCTCAGCCTCTAGAATGTTGGGATCACAGGTGTGGGCCACCACACCCCACATGTTGGCTTTCTTTAAATAACACAGATAGACAGCAAAGACCCCTAAAAGCTCCTGGCGAGATGTCTACAACAACAGTTTTTTCTCTTTCTCATTTGGCTTTATTTCTTTTCCGTATATATTTTTTTTAGGTTTTTTTTTTCTTTTTTTTTTTTTTTTTGGCAGAACTGGGGATTGAACTCAGGTTCTTGTGCTTGCCAGGGAAGTGCTTATTCCACTGAGCCATCTCCCCAGCCCTTTCTGTATATATTTATGGAAGTTTATATGAATGTCCTGTACCTTCCCTTTTGTAGGGCCCATAGGAGTAGCAGCAAGGTCTAGTGTTACATTTTTCCAGCAGTAAAAATAGCTTCCTTAGCTACAAAGTCTCTTGAATTGCATCACTTCTGGTTGTGGATTGACTGGTTCTTTGGTGATTAAGAACAAATGGGTTCTTCTGCCCCCGGTGGGCATGGGCTGTCTGGCTTTCATGTCATGACTGCCTACAGCCAGAGCCACAGGCCTGCGCACACTGAAGAGTGACCTGTTTCCAGTGAAGGAAGCACTCACGAAGTCACAGCCGAGTTCGTGCATTTCGTCAGCTTTCCTTACAGTGTCTTTTATCAGACTGGCTTTAACTGTGGTTGCTCCACAATTCTGATTTTACTGTGAGGTCGAAAGAAGTGCTGGACCCCATGGAGGAATTTCTTACGGGAAGAGTGGACAGTGGGTGGGTCTCATGGAGGTCACCACACTGGCTCTGGTGGCAGAAGGTTGTGCTTAACTTATTTAAGCACATAGCTGTTTTACTAGTTCTAACACTAATGTTAACATCTTAGCAGAAGTTCCACCAGCTGGAGCAGGCTTGGCGGACAGGCCCACCACGCCATCCAGTCCTCCTCCTCTGACTCCAACCTTCCTTGTCTTCTGGCCCATTCCTCTTCCTGTCTAACCTAAAAAATTCCCAATGCTGTGACTTCTTTGCTGAGCTCCAGTGTAAGATTTGATAGCAGTGCTCAGCTTTACTTTATCAATCTCATCAATTAATTAATTTGAGATGTCTAGACATTTATTCTGTGATCCACTGCAGTTGATGCCTCTCCAGGTTCATCTCCCTGCCTCTGATAGATGGAACCAGGGGAATGCAGATAGAATCAGGAACATAGGAATCATCTTTATTTTACATCTCATGAAAACCAGAATGGAGATAGTAAAATTGCTTAACTCTAGCCAGGTGTGGTGGTGCTCCCTGCACACCCAGTGCCCTGGGAGACTGAGGCAGGAGGGTGGAACATTCGAGCCCAACCTGGACAATGTAAAGACTTAGCAAGACCCTGTCATAAAACTACAACTATAGAGTTGACGAGATAGCTCAGAGCTCTAAGTACCTACCTGGCAAGCATGGAA
This sequence comes from Ctenomys sociabilis, assembly GCA_004027165.1. NCBI lineage: Eukaryota > Metazoa > Chordata > Mammalia > Rodentia > Ctenomyidae > Ctenomys > Ctenomys sociabilis. The sequence continues at coordinate 4,906 of PVKA01007900.1, read as the reverse complement.
GGACAGGAGTTCGATACCCAGTACCACATGCTGTGCTGGCTCTGCCCCCAGGTGCACTACACTGGACCCCAAGAGTGGGCATGGTGGCACATGCCTGCAATCCCAGCAATGGAGAGGCTAAAAACAGGAGGAGTACGAGTCTGGGCTGTTTTAGTGAGATCATGTACCAAGCAGTGAGATCATGTACCAAGTACATAAAAACAAACAAAAACATAAATATAAAAGGGTCTTTGCTGGGTGCAAAGACCCTGGGTGTAATTCTTAGTAATACGCATGCACATGTGCATGTGCGCACACGCACACACACGCACACACACACACACACACACACACACTCTTTAAAATTTCTTTTGTGGATCTATTAGAAGTATCTTTCATTTTAAGGGCTGGCTAGATAGCTCAGCCATCTAAAGCACTGGCTTAGGCATGCGTAGGGATCAGGGTTTAATCCCCAGGGTACTGTGCTGTGCTGGCACTGGGTGTAGTGAGACCCTGTAGATCTTGTACTAAATATATTTTTTAAAAAGTATCTTTCATTTTAAAATGGGCCATAAAATAATCAAATACCTGTACTTTTTTGCTTTATGTTAACTATCTAAAACACTTCCTTCTAATGTACAAAAGGAGATCCTCTGATCAGTGACAAGTGTCCTACTGTACATAAATATCTCCTGAATGATCAGATTAAGCTCATGAACTACAGATGATTTCTTTCTCTCTCTCTCTCTCTCTCTTTTTTTTTTTTTTTTTTTTTTGGCAGAACCAGGGATTGAACTCAGGCCCCTGTGCTTGTCAGGCAAGCGCTTATTCCACCTTTCATCTCCCTGGGCCCTGGCCTTGTACTTGAAGTTCTCCTGCTTCAGCTTCTGAGACCTGGGGTTACTGGAGTACCCCTCCAAGCTGAGGTGCTTTGCTATCACTGTGGGCAGTTAAATGTGCTCTCCTGACCCACGCCACCTTCTAAGCAGGGAGCATGGGCAGCTGGCACGGCACCTCCACAGGGACCGTGGCTTGCAGTAGCAGAAGCCAACCAAGGACAAGCTGGGCTTCCTAGGTAGAATCGCACACCAGTGGTGCATGGGGTTAAAACAGACAGAAGCCACTCAAAGGAAGAGCAAGGTAACAGCATCCTTCAGTTCCTTTCCTTGCCGACACCTCACTCTGTTTTCTCCTCCTTCAGGGCCACCTCAAGTTTTCACGAGTGCCCATATTTCCTGTCACCAAGAAAAGAAACAAGCACCATGAAGACTGGATATGTCACCACCCCTCCTGAATAATTCATCACTGAGAGCCTTGCCAGGCAAAGCAATGCAAGAAGGCACACTGCTCAAGAAAAAACCATCTCCACTTTGCCTTGTGGTGCTGTTCCCATTTTAATTTCTTTTCTTCTGAACTTCTGTTTTGCATGGGTTTTTCCCCTGTGCATCCCCCCAGGCGCAGCCTGTGCTAATTTTGTGCCCAACCCCTGTAGGTGGCACAACATCTTGACCCCACTGCAGGGATGTGGCTGAGAAATCCCAGGGCACTGTGAACTCCGGGTTTCGGGCTCAAGCCCTGGGCTCCCCAGGAGGTGGATGGGGCAGAGGTTTTGAAATGGGGAGAAGGTCACAGCCCTTCCGAGGTGTCAAAAGAGCAGCCCATGAGGTTGATTTCCAAATCCCTAGCTGCGTAGTAAATGGTGAACTGGTGGGCTGAGTCAGAATTTGCCCCCGCACCCACTCATCCTTGTGGAGGCCTGGACATGCTGTGTGTCTCCTACAGGCTTGAGTCCATGCGGTCCATGTTGAAGCTGCACAGGCAACTTCACAGCACACTTGGTCAATTTCTAGGAAGGATGAGAAGGCACTTTGATTTTCCATGGTGCTAGAAACTGCTCTCTGCTTGTGTTGTCATTTATTTAGAATGGCATTTCTCAAAACAAGTCTGATGTGCTCAACAATAAATAAATAAATAAATAAATAAATAAATAAATAAATAAATAGTCAGGTGTGGCGGTGCACGCCTGTAATCCTCAGGAGACTCGGGCAGGGGGATCACTATGAGTTCGAAGCCAGCCTGGGCCACAAGGTGAGCTCAAGTTCATCTTGAACTACATAGTGAGACTCTGTCTCAAGAATAAAAACAAATAAAAGAAGATAAAAAATAAAAAGAATTAAGATGCATCAGGAACCTGTACTAATTCCCTACATTAAAGGCCACACACAGGTACAAAAATAAAAGAAGAAAATAGGGGTGTGGGACCCTAGTCCTTCTGCTCTGACTGGGTGGCCTTTTGCTGTAGGCACCAGCAGAGACCAAATAGATTCTGCCTCAGGCCCAGCCTCTTTGCTGGGTTTCTTTTCCCATGCTGCATTCAGATGGCCTGGCCCTCAGAGAATTGGTGGTTCCCTTTAGACTGGGTCCTGTAGCTTCCAAACACCTCACTCCCTCTAGCAGTGACCCATGACCCCAGCACCACACCTCTGACCATCCTGAAGGTGAGACCTCTGACCCTGACCCCTGGCCAGCCCACCCCACCTGTCCTGGTCGGCTGTCACCTGCCACGGCTGCGTTGTTTTGAAATACTGAGTGACTCTATTTAAAGCAGGGTTCACTTGACCAATCCAAGATAAAGATGTCCCTATTTCAAGATCTCATTTCCAAATTCAAGATGTGCAACTCAGACTAAGGTAAACCAGATTGAAATATAAGCGTTTGTGATATTCCCCGGGTGCTGGAATGTTCAACATGTGTTATTTTTAAAATGGGGAAAACCAGCTTTAGAGTAGCATTAAGTGGGCATAGCCTGTGAGGAATAGGATTCAGGTATTGATATTTATCAAAAGACTTTGGGGGCTGGGCAGATAGTTCAGTAGAATAAGCACCTGCCTTCCCGGAAAGTGCAAGGTCTTGAGTTCAATCCCTGGTATTGAAAAAAAAACAAAAGGCTTTGGTAGTGAGGTTAAATCCTGATATCATGTATCATTTGGTTAGACAATCAGGATATAAAATTGCATACTGTGAAAATGATCTCAATTTGTAAAACACACTTTTTTTTTTTTTTTGTCTTTTTTGAGACAGGGTCTCACTATACAGTTCAGGCTGACCTTAAGCTCACTTTGTAGCTCAGGCTGGTCTTGAACTCACAAAAATCCTCTGCCCCAACCTCCCGAGTGCTGGGATTACAGGCATGAGTCACCATGCCTGGCCACAACCAAATACATTTAAAAAAATAAATTGGTACACAGGGCCAGGTATATAGCTCAGTAGCACAAACACCTGCTTGACAAGTGCAAGGTCCTTAATTTTTATTTCTGGTACAAAAAAAATGAATACACATTCTTCTTAAAACCAGAAAAAGGGACAGTCACTTTTAATTATTTTATTTTATGTTTTTAGTACAGGTTCTATAGGGTCTCACTACACAGATTGGACTCGTAGTGATTCTCCTGTTTTCAGCCTCCCAGGCACTGAGATTAGAGGCATGCCCAGTCTCAATCACTGTCTCAGCTTGCCCCACAGGCAGGGCTGGCATGGCATGCAAGTGATCGAACCCTGATCCCTGGGAACCCCAGTCCCTGAGTCTGCTTAAGCAGGTGCTTTAATCCAGAGCTATCTGGTCAGCCCAGGACATCAACTTTTAAAAAGAACTTTACTAAAGTGTATCTTTTTGGTTTTTGGTAGTGGGAATTGAATTCACAACCTTATGCTTGCCAGGCAGGTGCTGTGTTGTTGTGCTACATCTCTGGCCTTTTATGCTCAATTTTTGAGAAGCCACCAAACTGTCTTCCCAAGGATCATCTTAACTTTTATAAACTCTACCCTGGGGTTTAGAGTCTACCTCTCCCTTCTCTGCTTAGCCCACTTAGCTGGTGACCAAGAAGCGAGACCTCAATGAAAATCATGACCTTGTGGGCTGGGGAGATAGCTCAGTAGAGCAAGTGTTTGCCTGGTAAGCACAGGGTCCTGAGTACAATCCCTGGTATGGCAAAAAAAGAAAATCATGACCTTGATGTTGAAGTTCCTGAAATTATTGATGACCCTCCCTTTGCACTCTATTTTCTTTAGAACCTGTGCAGTGGCTTCTCTGAGCTGTGGGAGTTTCTATCACAAAGGAGCAGAGCTCAAGAAGGAGGTAGTATACATTGGCCCAGTCACTGGCCCTTTTTTTTTTTTTTTTTTTTTTTTTTTTAAGGTTTCAAAATTTATTGACTTAATACTGATCACAGAAAAAAAATAAAATTCCTGATTAAGTATATTCCACTGTCCAGGCAATGGTTATTTTTAAAACTTTTTTTCAATATTGTCTTGATCATGATTAAAAGATGACATTGTCTTGTGACCTCCCAAGAGGGTAAACATGTTGCAGCTTATGTGCAACTCCTTACAACCCTAGCTTGGTCCTCCAGTGTCTCCTCTTGGAGTTGTATCTGATTTTATTACCTGTCTTCATATGAATCCATTGAGGAATGGGGCGATTCTGCTTTTGCTTCTTGGCCAGGAATCGTTTGATTCTGAAAGTCTTGTGAGAAGACATGATGCTAGTAGAAGGAGAGAACACGCACTTGATGGCGGACTGAAGCAGAAGAGCTCATTGGCCCTTTTGGAAAGGGTTTACAGGTGCTCAGAGGGCAGCAGCATCTCAACAGAGCCCAGCGCTCTGCAGATAGAATCCAATTCTCAGAAGCCAATGGAACTGCCCACCTATCCAGTGCTCCGCAAGGAGGTGTGAGCTTTGGAAGAGAAATCCTGTGTTGTCTTCGCCCTCAAGAAATTTACGGCTGCTGGGCATGGTGGCGCATGCCTGTAATCCCAGCACTCGGGAGGCTGAGGCAGGAGGATTGTTGTGAGTTCGAGACCAGCCTGAGCTACAAAGTGAGCTTAAGGCCAGCCTGAACTGCACAGTGAGACCCTGTCTCAAAAAAAA